>SJYV01021152.1:97394-109563 GCA_006410875.1 Neotragus pygmaeus
AAGGGATTTGATTTAGGTCATACCTGAATGGTCTAGTGGTTTTCCCTACATTCTTCAGTTTAAGTCTGAATTTGGCAATAAGGAGCTCATGATCTGAGCCACAGTCTGCTCCTGGTCTTGTTTTTGTTGACTGTACAGAGCTTCTCCATCTTTGGCTGCATAGAATATAATCAATCTGATTTCGGTGTTGACCATCTGGTGATGTCCATGTGTAGAGTCTTCTCTTGTGTTGTTGGAAGAGGGTGTTTGCTATGACCAATGCATTCTCTTGGCAAAACTCTATTGCGTCTTTGCCCTGCTTCATTCCGCATTCCAAGGCCAAATTTGCCTGTTACTCCAGGTGTTTCTTGACTTCCTGCTTTAGCATTCCAGTCCTCTGTAAGTGTTAGTTCTAAAAGGTCTTGTAGGTCTTCATAGAACCGTTCAACTTCAGCTTCTTCAGCGTTACTGGCTGGGGCATAGACTTGGATAACTGTGATATTGAATGGTTTGCCTTGGAGGTGAACAGAGATCATTCTGTCGTTTTTGAGATTGCATCCAAGTACTGCATTTTGGACTCTTAATGTCTGAGTGGCATCTGCCCAACGAGGGGGATTGTTTCAATGTGGGGGAGTCTTCTGGGGCCGAGGTTCCTCACCCTTTTACATACCCGCTGAAAAAGCATATGCAGAGCACACGCTGTGTGCCAGGCGCTGTGTGAACTAGCTGCAGGGGAGCCCGGAGGACCAGCAGGAGTTGGAAGCCAGATAGTGTAGGTGAGGACACGTGTTAGGTTTGGGATGCAAGAAGGGACTCCTTCCTTTGGAGGTCTAACTTTGATCATTGGCAGCAGTAGCATGGAAGGCTGGGATGGATTAGTGATGTCTGCCACAGGCACAGACTAGAGAGTCGGTGTACATGTGCTGTGTATTTGCTGATACTGTGTTAGGGTTTCCTGGTATGGACAGAACACTCGAGTAAAGGTGGCATCTGGGAGAAAGTGGGCTTTTGTCTTAGAATAAATCCTGTTTGTTGTGGTACAGAGTGTAGTGGGACTACCTTGGATAGCATTGGGGTGGGTAGGTCTGGAGTACGGATATTACTGTTAATTACGTACTTATTATGTGCTCTTAAGTGTCTCTAAGCCTCGGTTTCCTGACATGTAAAATGCAAGTAATAATACCTGATGTGAAAATGTTTACGGCCCATAGTGTGATAGATACTTGGAGTATAATTACTACATGTGTGGGGGTGGGTGGAGCAGGAAGTGCCTGCAGTTAGGCAGGGATGAGCCAGGTGGTGGTGGCCTCAGGGTCTTTGCACTGCACCCCTCTGCCCAGCCTGCTGCCTCTTGTCATGTCAAGGTCATCTCTTGTCATTAAGGCCACACCATCTAAACCTGTTCTTGCCTTGGCTCTATATACCACCTCACCTTATTTTATTTTCTTCAGAGTTCTCGTCAACTAATAGGATCTGGTTGGCTTATTTGTGAATCTCTCCCTGCTAGAACCTTATCTGTCTCACTCCCACCTTTGTATCCTCAGTCTAGAACAGTGCTTGGCACCTGGGACAAGTTCTGGATTTCTGAACGTTTGTTGCCTGAGTGAATGGAAGAGTTTCTGATCCAGTCGGGCTGGGGGCCCAGGAGCCCTGGGAGGACTGTTAAGAATCGAGTGTAGTTATGGTGACCTCGTATCTGTGAACATGTTCCTGAATCTCCCATTTCTTTGGTTATTGAGAAATAAATTCAATTAAATGCACAGTAATTGTAACTTAATTGAAAATTCCATCAACTCCAGATCTGCCTTCAACAATGTAATCTCTTATCAACAAAATAAAGAACAAGAATCAGAATTCATATTATTTCTTTAGGGTATGTAACAGGCCATGAAATTACACAATGTTTCCAATTTGGCAGACCTGCGAATTCAATCTCTTAGAAGATAATCTTGTTTCATAAAGGACATGATATGAATTAGAGTTGAAACTTGTGAATTAGATACAAATTAACACCCAACCCCTCCCCGCAGACAACTGGTTTGTTTTTAAATTGGTTTTCTTTCTCCCTCACCCCCGCTGGCTGGCACCAATTCCATTTCCCCTTGTCTCTTGTGAATTGTTACTGTGCTTTCTTTCACCAGTCTGATGAACAGGGGCTGGACTGCGTGGGGCTGCCCTGAATTAACCTGAAAGGAGCATAGATGGGGAGAGCTAGTGAGGAGTCACGTACATGTCAGTTACCTGCTGTAAGTCCTGGCATCTAAAAACGCGTCCCTTCACTCGCTCCCCTGGGAGATGCTGGCACCGCCCTGGTTGTCTTTCTCCCTTCCCGGTTGGACTGACGAGTCCCTGGTTCTCTTGCAGGGTAACCTGCCTGTGTGCCCAGTTTGAAGCCGTCCTGCAGCACGGCCTGAAGAGGAGTCGAGGGTTAGCACTCACGGCGGCCGCGATCAAACAGGCAGCAGGCTTCGCCAGCAAAACCGAAACAGGTACTGCTCGGCCAGGTGAACCCCAGAGCATATCCCTTCTTCTCTGCCCTTTCAATTTTTATTTATTTTTTAGTAACAAGCAAGGCAGTCATTGTGCGGGACTGCTGGGGGAGGGAGGCCCGTAGTGATGTGGAAATCCATGGTAAGGAGGTCTCACTCGCAGTCAGTACCCGTGTTGTCTGGCATGTTAATTGAAGGGAAGTCACCCTTTGTGCAGAATTCTCAGAGCCATGTGTTGGTGGTCTCAAGGGACTCCGGGGGGAGCCTGCCGCTGAGGGGCTTATTTCCCCAGTGTGGTGTAGCAATTGGTGAGAAGTGAATAATCTGTTCTGATTTGATGCACAAGGATGGCACGGCATTTCATAAGTAAATCTGTCTTCAGTAACAGTGGCAAGAAGCAGGCAGATCTCTGAGCTGTGAATTCTGCCACCATCCATTTTAAAGTTGTCACAGCATTTTGCTTGTCCTGTGCTCTTGTGTCTTTGAATGACGGGGATGATGCTCGTAATAATAACTCTTAGCACCCATGGGTAGTTACTGTCAGCCTGGCATGTTGTTAGCCTTTCATATAAATTAACTCGCTCAGGTCACAGGACTGCCCTGCGAGTGGTCGGGACCTTCATCTGTGTTCTCTGCCGTGCAGCCATCATTATTTCAGTGGTTTGCTTTGGAGCTGAACTTTTTTTGGTCTTCTTTCTTAATTTATTTATTTTTAATTGAAGGACAATTGGAATACTGGTTTCTGCCTGGATCTGAACTTTTTTGTTTTTAATATTTATTTATTTATTTGGCTGTGCCTGGTCTCAGTTGTGGCGTGTGGGATCCAGCTCCCTGACCAGGGATCGAACCTGGAACCCCCTTGCACTGGGAGCGCTGAGTCTTAGCCACTGGACCACCAGGGAAGTCCCTGGATCTGAACTTTGAAGTGTATCACGTTGTATAAAACACCCCCACATCCCCAATTTTGAAGAGCAGGTTCTTAAAGATCCTGCTTGTGGGTGCCACCTTGAATTCCTGAATCTTTCTGCTGTGACGTTAGTGTCCCTGCTGAATGAAATGTGTTAACTTTTGCTGGTCCACCTCCTTTCACATCGAGAAATCAGACCTGTCCGTGTTTGGTAGAGCCGTCTGGAAATTCTCTGCCGACTGCCTTTCCCTCTCACCCAAGTTGGCATATCTCCCTTCCCCTTTCTCTCAGCCCTCCAGCAAGTCTTTGATCCTGTTCATCTCACCAGTTGCTCTTTTGCAAAAATGAATGTGGCTCCTCTTGGGCCTGCAAGAAGGATTCCTGTCACCATTGATTTTTCTTCCACCTTCCTGGGTCACAGTGGGCCAGTTCAGAGAAGAGCCAGCTTCAAGGGCCTCAGTCTTTGTAGAAACTGCAGCTAGCCACCTTGACCTCCTTGAATGTCAGCCTCAGTAGTCTCCGTGGCACTTAAAAAAAAAATTGAGCCAGATCTCAGTTGTGGCACGTGACACCCTTGATCTTTGTTGCGGCATGCAGATTCTTAGTTGGGACATGCGGGATCTACTTCCTTGACTGGGACTGAACCTGGGCCCCCATCCCTTGGGAGTGCAGAGTCTTAGCCGCTGGACCACCGCGGAAGTCCCTCGGTGGCGTCGTTTGTCCAGGACGCTTCCCTGAGCTCTGTGTGGAGGTGGTTTAGGGCTGACTGATGGCTATTTGAGGACATGGCTTTTCTGAGAGCACCCCGCATCCCCCCCCCAACCCCAGCTTGCTGGCCTGTCTTTCTATTTCCTTCTTACTGTCTGTGGGGAGCTACCTTGGAGAAACTGGTGTGGCACGGACCACAAGCCTGTGGACAGTTCTGGGCATGGCAGAGGCAACCATGGCTTTGGAGTCAAACTCCGAGGGGAAGCCTGGCATGACCTTGGGAAAACACCCCTCCTTGCCTTCCACTTTCGCTTGTAAAGACAGAGCATCTCTCTCCCTAGGGGACTGTCAGGCGGATTTACAAGATAACCTCATTGAAGCACCTGCCTCATTCAGAGACATGCACACCCTGCTCCAATTGTTTAACCAGTTACCTTCTCCTAAACACCCTTTACACATCTAACCTCTTTCTCCATCTCACCCCTTCTTGAGGCTCTGACCTTTTGACCACGAAGAATGGCTCTTTCTATTCCCATCCAGACTAGAATTCCTGTCTTTTTGTTACTTGGCCCTGATGATCACAGAAGCACCTACACATTTGCGAGGCATCACCAGCCTTCGCATTCTCACTGTTTCCCTGCGTCTTAGCATGACTTCTACCCTCACGTCTTGGAGACGCTGATGAGCGAGCAGCCTCTGGCTTTGTTTCTGCTGGGGAGTGTGTGCCGCAGACTTCCTGGCCGGTTAGAAGTGAAGCAAAGACCAGACTAGCTTCACCCTTGAGTGGCTGCCAGGGCCTTCTGTCATCATTGTCGGCAGCGGTAATTAACCATTCACAGGTGCAGGATGGTCCCTGGTTGATTAAAACCTCTTTCCTGCCATTGAATGTTTGATTAAAAACCTCTTGGGGGTGGGCAGGTGTTTTTTCAGCTGCTGAGAGTTGGGAAGGATCAGATAAATGGCTTTTTATGNTCTAACCTCTTTCTCCATCTCACCCCTTCTTGAGGCTCTGACCTTTTGACCACGAAGAATGGCTCTTTCTATTCCCATCCAGACTAGAATTCCTGTCTTTTTGTTACTTGGCCCTGATCATCACAGAAGCACCTACACATTTGCGAGGCATCACCAGCCTTCGCATTCTCACTGTTTCCCTGCGTCTTAGCATGACTTCTACCCTCACGTCTTGGAGACGCTGATGAGCGAGCAGCCTCTGGCTTTGTTTCTGCTGGGGAGTGTGTGCCGCAGACTTCCTGGCCGGTTAGAAGTGAAGCAAAGACCAGACTAGCTTCACCCTTGAGTGGCTGCCAGGGCCTTCTGTCATCATTGTCGGCAGCGGTAATTAACCATTCACAGGTGCAGGATGGTCCCTGGCTGATTAAAACCTCTTTCCTGCCGTTGAATGTTTGATTAAAAACCTCTTGGGGGTGGGCAGGTGTTTTTTCAGCTGCTGAGAGTTGGGAAGGATCAGATAAATGGCTTTTTATGATTGTTCTTAAAGCCATTGGAATGGCCTTGCCAGGCAGAATGGAGAAAATGAAATCCTAAGAGATGGATCAGACAGAAATGAGCCTTGTCCAGCTCCCTTGTCCCTCCTGGCTGCGGGGCTGGGCCCTCTGTGTAGCTTAGTGATCGGGAAGCAGGGTTTAAATCCCCTCTCCACGGCTTGTCACACACAAGCTCTCTGGGACATCTTCTCTCTGAGCTTCTGTTTCCTCTTGTGTAAAATAAAGATCGTAGCAGGATCTGCCTCGTAGGGTTGAGGCAGGGGCTTGAGGCCTTGGTATTGATCTGCCTGAGCTGGTGCATGGTGATAACGTTCCAGTTACTTTCCAGCGTAGGTGATGGTGTCCTCTCTTTTCAAACGATGACACTGAGTCTCAAGTTAGTTAATAAGTTGCCCAAGTTCCCATCTACAGCTGGTAGATGGCAGAGCTGAGGATTCCAGCCCAGGTCAGGCCCGTGTCAAACTCCTGGCTTCCCTGCTCCCCGCCTCCTGGGGCAGCCAGCCCGATGCCCGTTGTTCCTCTGTGGACCTCTCCAGCTCCGTTAACTGAATTGAAAGTGACAGGAGAGAATGAATAATGGTGAATTAATCCACAAGGCTGTTGCATTAGCTCTGTTTCTAAATGAAGAGAGCAAAGCTGAACTTCAGTGTAATGATTGAACAAAATGACATTGTTGGAAATCACAGTAATGGGATAATACTAGGAGTCTACCGGGGGCATGCCTGCTGCCTTTGGTTGTCGGGGGTTAGGCTGCACGTAGGGCTGAATTTGGAAGTCGGTGCCCTCGCAGAGTGTGATTTTTAATTGATTTGTTACAATACTACTTATTTTGTGTATGTTCTGGTTTCTTGGCCCCCGAGGCATGTGGGATCTAGGCTCCCTGACTGGGCTTGAACCCGCACGACCTGCATTGGAAGGTGAAGTCTTACCCTGGACTGCCAGGGAAATCCTTTGTAGAGTGTGTTTAAAAATTTGTTTCTAAGATTCCAGCATTGAACGATGATGAGATCTTATGTGGAGATACGGGTTTGTAGGTGTTCTTGAACTTGGGGACCTGCGACTCTGGGCCCGCGGTGACAGTCGGCCGCTCTGGGGGCCCTGCCCCCCTGCCCGCTGTTGGTGGGCCAGAGTGCTTCATCCACCACAGTCTGCGCCCCTCCCTGGGGCCCCTGCCCCTCGAGATGGCATGTTGGCCACTGATTGTGGTCCTGTTAGTACTGTCCCCCCTCTTCTTACCAGGAATTCAACAGTTTTCAAGAGTAAACCACGCCCAGGTTGTGAGCCACTGAAGCCAGTTTCTGGAGTGTTGGAGCCATCGTTTGGGTCAGATTTGTCCAGCTTCATCATTGCTTTCAGGGCGGGGATTTGTTAACCATCTCACCAGGCTGTAGCCGAAAGTCCGTTATTTTTTGTTTTCCTTTTGAATACACACTTGTCTTTGGATGGTATCTGTTTATTTTCGACTGATTGCCGGATGTTGTGTGTGAACACGGGAAGAGATACTTTGAAGTTTGGGATGGTGCTCTCTTTCTTCAGAGAGGGTTTACTGCTGCTTCTCAGACAGTTAGGGCAGAGGGAGACCCACTTAGTCCAGTCAAGGGTCAAGCCGGTTCACACCTGAGCTTTAGTTTTTGTGACGGCCCATGTATTTCCAGGGTGTAGTTTTTTGGGGTTTCCAGCTTATATCAGCTTCCCGGAGCTGTCATGGCAAATTTGCACACCGTGGATGGTTCAAGACAACAGACAGATAATTTACCTTTTCACAGCCTGGAGGCCTGGAGTCCAAAATCTAGGTGTCCGCGGGGTTGGGTGCTTCTGGAAGGAGGGTGTGTTCCTGGCGCGCGGTGCTTGTCGGCAGCCCCTCGTCCTGCAGCTTTGTCACTCCCACCGCTGCCTCTGTCCTCAGGTGGCCTTCTTTCCCTCGTGTCCATGTCCCTCCGTGTCCCCTCCTCTCCTTAGGTGGACACCGGTTGTATCAGACTAGGCTCCCTCCCCCTTCCCGGCTGCGGTATGACCACCTCTCAACTAATGACATCTGCCTAGAGCCTTCCCCCAAATAGTCACATTCTGGGGCTCCGCGTGGACTTGAATTCTGGGGGGACGTAGTTGATGTGCTTACCAGTGCCCCTCTGCTTCTGCAGGTCCTGACCTCTGTTTTCTTTCCTTCTTCTTCTGTTTTCTTTTTTAAGACTGGGAATTCTGAAAGCTCCCCTTAACTTCTCACCAGAGCTGCTCTGTAGTTGGAAAAAGCCTCAGAGCAAACCCTGGCTCTCCATGTAGTTAGGACTCTTGTCTGTAGACTTCCCTTCTCTTTGGGATCTGAGTTCCTCATGTCTTTCCTGTCTTTGCAGAGCTCCCAGGACTTCAGTTTTTTTTTTTTTTTTTTTTTAAACAAGTCTGGCTTTTGCAGTTGCTGTTGTTTTTCTGGGGAAGTTGGTCTGGTTCAAGCGAATCTCCCATAGCTGACGGTATGTCCTTGAATGGTGCTTCCACTGTGTGCCTTTTCCTGTGGCCCAATGTGCCTTATCTGTGCATGACCATCCTCAATTACCTTTACAGCAATCAGGTACCAGGATTTCCTCCTGGGATCAGCTGTAGTCTGGGAAATGGCGTTTGCAGGCAGTTTTCCTTCAGTTTTGTAATGATTTTAATCCCTACCTGTATATTGTATATCTCCCATTCCCTAATTTGCTGTCTGTTAGGTGTTTTTGTCTTGTTTGTTTTTTTAATTGATTTTTATTGGAGTATAATTGCTTTACAATGTTGTATTAGTTTCTTCTGCACAGCAGAGTGACTCAGCTATACATGTTCATATAATGTGTCTTTTTTAGACTCCCTTCCCTTTTAGGTCACCACAGAGAATTGAGTAGAGTCCCCTGTGTTACACAGTAGGTCCTATAAGTTATTTATTTTATTATATATAGTAGTTTATATTTGTCAATCCCAGTCTCCCAATTCATCCCACCCCTCTCCCTGCTTTGATATCCATACATTTGTTCTCTATATCTGTTTCTATATCTGCTTTGCAAATAAGTTCATCTATACCATTTTCCTAGATTCCACATATAAGCGTTAATTTACGATACTTGTTTTTCTCTTGCTGACATACTTCACTCTGTATGACAGTCTCTAGGTCTGTCCACGTCTCTGCAGATGGTACTGTTTCGTTCTTTTTTATGGCTGAGCAATAGTCCATTGTCTGTAGGTACCATGTCTTCTTAATCCACCCCTCTGCTGATGGACATTTAAGTTGCTTCCATGTCTTGCTGCAGCGAGCATTGGGGCGCGTGTGTCTTTTTGAATTATGGTTTTCTCCCAGTATGTGCCCAGTAGTGGGATTACTGGGTCACATGGTAGTTCTGTTTTTCGTATTTTAAGGAACCTCTCTAGTGTTCTCCATAGTGGCTATAACCAATTTACATTCCCACTAACAGTGTTGGAGGGGTTGCTTTCCTCTACCCCCTCCAGCATTTATTTGTAGATTTTTTTGATAATAGCCATTCTGACCGGTGTGTCTTTTGTTTGTTTTTGATTTTAGCTTAGCATTCAGATTTCTTTTTGTTTTTGACTTGAGGAATTTTTCCCCATTTCACCCCCTATGAAATGTTAGTAAGGTAAGCATTTCTCTAAGCAGTTACACTGCCAGGTGAGCTGTGTCTTGGTGGGCATCCCAAACTGTGATCCCTTTGAACTCACTCTCCAGTGAGTTGGGTTACACAGGACCCGGAGAAGCTTGGAATAAGGTCACTTGGTGTGTCTGCTTTAGAATTCAGACCCCAGAAATAAGAGCCTGACGTGCCTGGGAGAGTCGTTTCCTCTGACTTGGCAAGTGTCTGGGTTTATTTGCTCGGACTGTTGATTTGCTGGTGATGAGATAGGAACCTGGTCCTGCAGTTTGTTTACCTTTTGCATTCCAGTTACACAAGTGGGCAGGACTGATTTCAACTGACAGTGGTAATTCCCCACCCTGCAGTCCCGTCTTTCTTGCTAACAGAACCCTGAGTTTGTTCTAATGTTGGGTGGCCACCAGCTTCTGCCCTGAGGCTGGCTGCAGGGGGAGTGAATCTGGATCGGATTAGGCCAGCCGTAATGAATTCCATGCTGGTAGTAGTTGACTTAGGAGTAGGCCTGAGATGCAATCCTGACCAAAGGGAAGGAAGCAGAGGTCTGCAAAGAGGCTTCTGAGAAAGCCTCTTGCAATTTAAATGCAGACACAGGCTTCTTATGGCCGTGGGTTGTTGTGTGAGACCTGTGTGATGTTTGGAGCTGTGGCAGTGATCTTATGACCATGAGGATGGAACAAGTCTGAAGACGAAAGTCAGTATACCCAGGATGGGAGCTCAGTACGATGGAAAATACCTGGCCCCTGATAATGAAACTGAGCTACCGAATCAGCAAACCCTGGACTTAGTGTTATGTGACATAATTAATTCCCTAATATTTTAAGGCACTTTAAGTTGGATTTCTTTTCAGTCATATGCACAGTCATCCTAACTTGAATGAGAGAGAAAAGCAAGACAACTTAAGTCAGAGCCTGTGTGCTGGAAATGGGAGGAATGATGTGATTAGCACGTTCAAACACATGCATCCTAGAAATGACACCTGGGTGTTTTCTGCTCATTTCCTTGAACCACAGGCCTGGCTTTCTTAGTGTTTGCTGGTGACTCATGTTGAGCAGCTCTGTGACCTAGGGGGTTTGTCATGCTGTTGGTGCTCGTTTTTCCATTTTGTTATTGGAATAATTATGCAGAGTGAACGACAGCACGCCCATTTTACAGATGAAAAAAATGAGGCTCAAAGAAATGAAATAATTTCATTAATGGACCAGAGCCTAAAGTGGCAGAGCTGGAGTTTCTATTCAGGCCTACATGATTGTGATTCTGAAGCTCCCGACTTTAAAGAAAGCTCTCTTGACTTTTAAATAAAGCTCCTGACTTTATTTCTTTGGCTGCTCGTAGTCCTAGCTGCGACATGTGGGATCTAGGTCCCCCACCAGGGATGGAACCTGGGCCCGTTGCATTGAGAACCTAGAGTCCTAGCCACTGGACTACCAGAGAATTCCCTGAAGCTCCTGATTTTATTCTTAATGGCATATTGTTTCCAGAAAGAGGACTCTCTGAAATACCACAATCACTCCAGTTTGAACTTGTGAGTAAATTAAGCGGTAAGTGTTGAGTAAGTTAAGATCACTCAGTGTAGAGGTCAGCAGACCAGGTACCACCTCCTGCTTTTGTAAATGGAGTTCTGTTGGAACACAATCACAAACATTCATGTGTTTACTGTATATGGCTGCTTTTAGGCGAAAGTTGTGACTGAGGCCGTGTGGCCCATAAAGTCTTAAGAAGATATTAGTGCGTTCTTCACAGAAAAAGTGTGCCAAGCCCTGTCTTCAAGAACAAAGGTCAGAGGATGCCACCAAAACCTGCTGCCACACTGTGTTCAAATGCCTGTGGTCCGTCTACCCGGCTAGATGGTGCGCGCTGGGCGTGCCAGGCACCGTGTCTGTTTCACTTCCTCCTGACTTCCCAGCTCCAGGCATGGTGTCTAGAAGTATATGGGTTCTTCAGTAAAATTATGCTCAATAAATATGCTCTGGGGGGAAGGCAGCGCGTCGTTCTTTGTGCCCAGTACTGTGCTTCGTGGTTCCTGAGGCGCCTCGAGCCGTGGCCACTCTCGAGTTGCTCCCTTTTGCTGGTGCATAGCCTGTGCCTCTCACTGTGCTCTCAGGTGTCAGAAGGAGCCTCTTTTAATCCCATTCACGAGGGCGCCACCCTCATCACCAAAGTCCACTCAAAGCCCCATATCCTAATATCATCATCTTTGGGGGTTAGAATTTCAACAGATGAATTTTGAGGGGACCCACTCAATTATAAAAGTGGCATTTCAATGCAATTACCTTGGAATTTGATGTCCTTGTAGATTACCATCAGGTTATGTGTTGGCAGTCTGTTACAAGGTGATGGGCCTGATTCTGAAGATACCAGAGGCACATTTATTATCGAGATGCCCGTCTTGTAAAACTTAAATGTAATTTTCCTTATCTGCTCCACAGCCTTTGTCACCTCCGACCTTGACACTTTGTCTTCTCTCTTCTGTAATGCCATGGCCCAACCTCTTGGCACACTTTTTACTTCTCTGCAGATCCTTCCTGGCTTATCACTTCCTCACCCTTAGACATTAAATATTTTTCCTCGGATTGGGCTTCCCAGAATCTGCCTGCCAAAGCAGGAGACATAAGATCAGGTTTGATCCCTGGGTTGGGAAGGTCCCCTGGAGGAGGGCATGGCAAACAACTCCAGTGTTCTTGCCTGGAGAATCCCATGGACAGAGGAGCCTGGTGGGCTGCAGTCCACGGGGTTGCAGAGTCCGACATGACTGAAGTGACTTGGCACATATGTAACACATACTATCCGAGTTTCTTGGTGAAAATTGCTCTCTATGTGTGGATTAAGTTATATCTCCTGCAGGTCAACTCCTAGTCTTTCTCCCGAATGTCTCCACTTGAATGTACCAAGGGTTTGTGAAAGTCGACATGCCTGAGGCGCCATCCCTGCCCTCCGCCCCCCCCCCCCCACCTGTGT
>SJYV01021152.1:112604-122857 GCA_006410875.1 Neotragus pygmaeus
AAAAATTGTCATAAAGTTCAGTCGCTCAGTCGTGCCCGACTCTTTGTGACTCCGTAGACTGCAGCATACCAGGCTTCTCTGTCCATCACCAACTCCCAGAGCTTGCTCAAACTCATGTCCATCGAGTCAGTGATGCCACCCAACCATCTCATCCTCTGCCGTCCCCTTCTGCTCTGCCTGCAGTCTTTCCCAGCATCAGGGTCTTTTCCAGTCTGTCAGTGCTTCGCGTCAGGTGGCCAAAGTATCGGAGCTTTAGCTTCAGCGTGAGTCCTTCCAATGAATATTCAGGACTGACTTCCTTTAGGATGGACTGGTTTTATCTCCTTGAAAAGATCAAAAAAGTATCCATACCCTTAAAACGTCCATTTTAACCGTTTTTAAGTGTACAGTTAAAAGGCATTGAGTACATTCACATTATACAGCCATCACCACCATCCATCTTCAGAACCTTTTCATCTTCCCACATTGAAACGCCACCCCCATTAAATAACAGCTCTCCATTTACCCTCCCACTAGCCCCTGGCAACCACCAATCTATGTCTCTATGAATTTGATGACTTTAGGTCCTTCATATAAGTAAAGTCATATAGTATTTGTCCTTTTGTATTTGGCTTATTTCACTTGGCATAATGCCTTCAAGGTTCATGCATTTGTAGCATGTGTCGGAATTTTCTTCTCTTTTAAAGTTAGGTGATAATCCATTGCATGAATAGATCACACTTTGTTTATCTACTCATCTGTCGATGGGTTACTTCTGCTTATTAGCTACTGTGAGAAGTGCAGCCATGAACATGGGTGTGCAAATAATTGTTCCAGCTCCAGCTTTCAGTTTTTTAGGGTGCACACTCGGAAGCAGAAGGCTGGATCACATCAGAAGGCTGGTAAGTCTGCATTTACTTTTCTGAAGAGCCGCCATACTGTTTTCCACACTGGATGCTTCTGTTAAAATTCCCACCAGCAGTGCACAAGAGTTCCAGTCTCTCCATAATACATAAGAGTTCCAACTTCTCCACGTCTTTACCAACATTGTTACTTGTGTGTTTGTGTTTTAAAATTTTGTTACATAAATTAGCCTATTTATTATAGGCTAAAAGTGAAAGTATTAGTTGCTCAGTTGTGTCTGATTCTTTGCGCCCCCATGGACTGTAGCCCACTAGGCTCCTCTGTCCATGGAATTCTCCTGGAAAGAATACTGGAGTGGGTTGCCATTTCCTTCCTTAGGGGATCTTCCTAACCCAAGGATTGAACCCACCACCTTTTGCATCTTCTGTATTGGCAGCCGGGTTCTTTACCACTAGCGCCACCTGGGAAGCTAGCAACACTATCCAGTGGTGGTGCCTCTCCTGGTCCTTCAGTTCCTTCGGTCTTCTTTCTGATGCACCCTTGACTGTGACGGCAGAGCTGGTGGGGAAGGTCCAGGCGCCACCAGCTGCTCTTCTCACACAGGAACCGCAGTGCCAAGTGCCCACGGCTCGTCTCTTCTTCTTGGTTTTGCTGTAGAAGGAGCAGGTGTGCTTGGCATGCTGGCTTCGGTTTTCTTCACCGTTTTCTTGAGGGAGGCATCATAACGGGTCCCATATTTGCCCATGATTCTGACCTCCTCGGTGCGTTTCGCCAGGTTGCCACTACTTACATCTGAGCCCAAGAGCTATTTGTGTTCTTTCTGATGGCAGCCATTCTGCCAGCTGCCAGGTGATATCTCATGGTGGTTTTGATCTCTTCTCTCTTGAAGTTTCAGAGATCTCTCAAAGTCATTCACGAGCTGCCCACCAGTTCAGCCTGACCGTGCCCCTCCTCTTGGTTCC
Organism: Neotragus pygmaeus; assembly: GCA_006410875.1. Lineage (NCBI taxonomy): Eukaryota > Metazoa > Chordata > Mammalia > Artiodactyla > Bovidae > Neotragus > Neotragus pygmaeus. Next base: position 114,410 of record SJYV01021152.1, read on the forward strand.
TGCCCCCCACCCCGCCCCCCCAGCAGTCCTGAGTCCTCCTCTTGACAAACNCCGGGCACACGGGAGGGCCCGGCAGGCTCCCTGCTGGCTACGTCTTTGGGCCCAGCCTGGCCTGCAGTCCTCCTGGTCCCGTGGCCCCCTTCCTGGTGGGGGTCTGCCCCCTCTGCTCTCCCTGCTGGTCGCTCTGTGTTCCTTCAGCCTTCTCCCCTCCCATCTGGTCTGTGCCTGGCTGAGCTGCCAACAGAACACCTTCTGTACCAACCAGCGCTTCTGTCTGGGTCTCGGGTGAAGCCCGGGGCGGGCCGGTCTGGGAGCCCCTGCCCTCCTTCTGTTCGAGAGACCAGCCTGCGTCTGAGCCCCGCCATCCTGGGGACACGGTCACCTCGCCCTTGCCCGCGCAGGGGCAATGCAGACAAGGGCGGAGTGTCTGAGAAGTGGGGGTGGCCGGAAGGAAGTAGGTGGTCCTCACGTGCGTCTAGGACCCCTGGAGGGTTTCCAGGGCTCGTTCACAGCATCCGAATTGGGGTCCCTGCCGCTTATCCTACTCTCCACCGACGGGCATGTTGGCCGGGTTGTGAACTCTCGCTGGGCTGGCGTGTCAGGCTGCCCGGAGGGCTTGGCTGTGTGCTGTTCACGTTGGGGTTTAGTCATCAAACCCGGCGTTCTGGCCGGCCTCCGGGATCCTCGCCGGGAGGCATCCTCCGACCTGGCAGGTTTCTCTCAATCCCTCCTCCGGCTGTCAGCCTCCCAGACCCAGAGGCTCCATCTTGTCCCTGGTGAGTGGACCCCGAGCTCCAGCTGGTCTAGACCGTCTTCACCAGGGATGCTGGGTGTGAGCCCATCTGCCAGCTTTTTGATTTAATACAGTAACGAAGCTGCCAGGAGTCTTGGAAGCCTGTGACAGCCTGAGGGGCACACCCACTGTTGGTGGGAGCATTGCACGGGAAGGCGTGTTATTCTCAGGCTGCTCACAGATGCTAGAGTCAGAGCTGGTGGAGCCGTGACCTGGCGGCTATGCGTAGCTCAGGGNGCCAGGAGTCTTGGAAGCCTGTGACAGCCTGAGGGGCACACCCACTGTTGGTGGGAGCATTGCACGGGAAGGCGTGTTATTCTCAGGCTGCTCACAGATGCTAGAGTCAGAGCTGGTGGAGCCGTGACCTGGCGGCTATGCGTAGCTCAGGGAACTCAGTGCTCTGTGGTGACCCAGAGGGGAAAGAAATCCAAAAAAGAGGGAACATATATATATATATCAGATTCACTTTGCTGTGTAGTAGGAACTAACACAACATTGTAAAGCAACTATACTCTAATATAAATTAAGAAAAATAAGAGGTGGGAGTGAGTGGAGTAGCTTCGTGAGGACAGTGGGTGGAAGGGAAAGTGAGAGAATGCTTTTCCTCGTAGGATTCCCTTTTTCAACCCCTTAAGAGCAGGGAATCTTGAGCAGAACTAGGTGAAAATGGAGGAGGTCACAGGACAGATGGCTTAGGGAGCAAGACAAGCTCCCTTCCGTCCCCTGTCCCGACCGAGGCCTGGTTGGGGGCCTTGACACGCCAGGACTTTGTCTAGCGCGCTCGTGTTCTCCTGAGTGACATTGGCCTTGATGTCCCCCAGGGGCACGGGTTTTGTGCTTTTTCCCGGAGAGAGACGAGCAGCAGCCAGTACACCTATGTAGGTCCGTGCTGCCTCTTGCCTGTTGTTTGTCGAGATGACGGAGATGACTTATGGCCTTCCGTCTTCCAAATGCCTTTCCCGCTTGGTGCAGGGGTCTTGAGAGAGTGGCAGTCACGCGGTTGTGATGGGGGACGTTGCTGCCCCCGCGTGGCCGTCTCCAGACATTGCAGGTGGGGGCCCTTTTGTCTAACAGCTGATTTATTATTCTCTGGTTCTGAGGTTGTCTCTGGATATGGACTTCATGGATAATTCCAGGTGGCTCAAGATCAGAAAAGTTAATAAATAAAGTCATAGGGAATGTAGTCAGTACTATTGTAATAGCCATGGGTGACAGGTAGTTGCTGGATTTATTGCGGTGATCAGTGTGTAATGTAATCAGTTTCTAATATAAATGCTGAATCGCCATGCTGTACACCTGGAACTGAGAAGAGTATTGTGTGGGAGCCACATTTCAGTGAAGGGAAAAAAAATCCGAAGTGGGAGAACAGGGCCTCCAGTCAGTGACTGATGCCAAGTCTGAGATGACGGCCGAAAAAAATGAAACGGGCGGCAGACGAAAGTCCAGTGTGCGGATGGGGAAGGCCTTGCATGTCAGCAGAGTTAGCCAGCGAGCCAGTGTCTGCCCCGTGTCCTGTCTCGTGGGGGAGCTGAGGGTGAGAGCAGAACCCTGACCGTCTCTGCGGTTGCTGTCTGTGCAGATGCCCCCCTCGGGAGCCTGGAGAACGGGACGGGACCCGAGGACCACATCCTCCCGGAGCCGGGACCCCGGTACAGGTGAGCGTGCAGCCCCCGCCCCCGGCTGCCTCTGGGGCTGGGCCGCCCTCTTCATAGCTCTACCTTTCCTCTTTTCGAAAGTCCCTCTGCTGGGCTCGAAGGGCAGGGCCTCACTTCACAGGGATTCAGTTCAGCGTTGGTCTGACATCTGAGGGCACCGAGTGGCCAAGGGTCTCCGGCCCGAGACCTGGTGTGACCTGGTGTCACATTTCATTTGCCGCCGCCTTTATTTTCCTTCTTTGGGGGCCATCGCTAGGTACTTCCACTGTCGTAATTTGCTTGATCTAATATTTGACAATAAACCATTGGACAATTTTAGTATTACACTTTACAGTTTTAGTATTATGTAATATTTAATCCTGGGGAAGGAAATGGCACCCCACTGTAGTATTCTTGCCTGGACAATCCCATAGACAGAGGAGCCCGGCGGGCCGCAGTCCATGGAATTGCAAAGAATCAGAGGCAGCTGAGCACACACGCATGCTGTTGGAACCACTTTGGTATCAGGTATTTGTAAAGTGCCTAGGGCTTCCCAGGTGGCTCAGTATAAGAGAATCTGCCTGCAGTGCAGGAGACGAGGGTTCGATCTCTGGTCAGGAAGATCCCCTGGAGAAGGAATTGACAACCCACTCCAGTATTCTTGCCTGGAGAATCGCTTGGACAGAGAAGCCTGGTGGGCTACTGTCCATAAAGTCACAGAGAGTCAGATGTGACTGAAGCGACTTAGCACACATGCACCATGTCAGGTTGTTTTTTTAAATCAAATCCAAGTATCTCAAGGGAAAGCTGAGCTGTTGAGAGTCACTGGACGTTAGGTGGCGGAGCTGAGATGGGTTCTGAGGAGCCCCTGCTGGCACTGCGACCCCCACTGCCCTTACAGCTCTCTCCTTCCTCCTTGGCTTTAATTTGGTGTCTCTGAGATACAGTGTCTGCATTTTCAACCTTGACCCCCGGGTATGGGCGCTGTTTCCCTCCACCCATGCTTGGCGCTCCAGTCTCGCCCTGCTTTCGGAGAGGCGCTGCCTGTAGGAGGCTTGTACAAGTTAGTGCGATGCCAGGAGGGGTTGGTGTCACCCGCAGGAAGCATCAGTCCTTCCAGTGAATATTCACGATTGACTTCCCTTGGGATTGACTGGTTTCATCCCCTTGCTGTCCGAGGGTCTCCCAAGAGTCTTCTCCATCACTGCAGTTTGAAGGCCTTGGTTCTTTGGCGCTCAGCCTTCTTTATGGTCCAACTCTCACATCTATACATGACTACTGGAAAAACCATAGCTTTGACTAGATGGGCCACTGGGTATTCCCCTAGTTGTTTTCTGAAAGATGTGAAGGATTATTTTTCCATGTTGCAAATTCTTTGTAACTGCACAATCATTGCTTGTTATTTCTGGCGATCGTGTTCTCTCAAGACGGAGCCATTGCTCCTAGGTCCCTAGGAGTGTGTCTGGTCACAACATTTTGGTCAGTGGATCAATAAGTACCTTTGTTTTCTGTCTGCTCCTGTTTAAAGACATCTCATCTAACATCCGCTGTTGATTCACTGACAGGGAACTCATGACCAACAGCACGGTCATCGTGTATGTGTGTGTGCTAAGTTGCTTCAGTCGTGTCTGACTCTTCTGTGAGCCCATGGACTGTAGCCTACCAGAGGTGTGCATGGGGTTCTCCAGGCAAGAATACTGGAGTGGGTTGCCGTGCCTTCCTCCAGGGGATTTTCCCATACCAGGGATCCAGCCCGCATCTCCCGTATTGGCAGGCGGGTTCTTTAGCACACTGCACCATCAGGCTGAACAGAGGCTGCCTCACACAACTTTCCTCCAAGAGGCACGGCACAGTCCTGTGTTTAGGAGCAACAGACAGCACTTTGGGCTTCCTAGGAGGTGCTAGTGTAAAGAACTTGCCTGCAATGCAGGAGATGTAAGAGACTTTTTGGTTCGATCCCTGGGTCAGGAAGATCCCCTGGAGGAGGAAATGGCAACCCACTCCAGTGTTCTTGCCTGAAGAATCCCATGGACAGAAGAGCCTACCTGGCTACAGTCCGTGGGGCTGCAAAGAGTCGGACACGAGTGAAGCGACTGAGCACACACGCATGTGTGTGAACTGAACATGCATGTATGTGTTCATGGATGACCATGTCAGCCCCGAGAGTGTGGAGTTTTGGGGTTGCAGGTAAATTTCAGGGAGTAGGCGAATTTCCAGATACGGAATCCACACATAGAGAGGATGGACTGTGACCTCACAGGGCCACCTTCCCTTCCTTGGAGTCNCCTTTCATATGGACCTTCTCCAGCCCAGATCATTTTTAAGTATTGCCATTTGACAGTTCACACAAGAGGACATATAAACTCTAAACCACTTCTTAGGAAATTATTCTCAGTAATTAAAGGAAGACAAATTGCAACAATAAAAAAATATGATTTCTTATTAATTTAGCAGACAAATACAAGTTATAAAATTAAATTCTAGGGAAGATATTAAGAAACCAGTAGATTCATCCATTGCTCATGACTCTAAATTAGTTCAATCTTTCTAGAGGTTGAATGGCAAGTTGTATGAAAAGTAACAGAACTATTCACTAGTTGTGCCTATAATTCATTTTTGAAAGAACTTAAAAGTTCTTTAGCCAGCTGATAAGCATGTATTTAAAGTCTACTTGCTAGGATCATACTCTATGGGGAAATACAAGAGAAAGATCTTGGCTGTCATCATCTGGTGGGGAACAGAGAGCAGAGGACAGGGTGTTTTTCACCAGACCACATGGCAGGCTTTGGTGCCTTCCAACACTGACCACAGAATCCCTTCCACAGTCACATTACATGGAAGGAACTATTATTCCCTGTCGCAGATAAGCACTTGGAGGTTCAGAAAGGCTAAGTAACCAGTATAAGACTATATGACAAGAGGCAGTGCCATAATTTGAATCCAAACCTGTCTGACTCCCCAGCCACACTTGCATTTTCTCCTACATCCCTGAGGAGATAAGATACATAGTCACATAACCACATAACAGNGGTGCTGGCTGGAGGCCAGGCATCCCATATTTGGGGTTCCTGGTGGAGGGCGTCAGGGGTCCGGGAAAACCGTCACCCCAGCTCTCCCAGCTATTGCGGCTGCTCCCTTAATCTGAGGACCGAGCGACCCGCATGGCTTCCTGAAACAGGGAGGGGCGCGGAGGCCACCGGAAACTTTGCTCGTAGGCCTCAGGTCTGGAGCGGTACGTCTGAATGGAATTTTTTTTTTTTTAATCCCTCTACGTGACCGCTCTCTTAAGCTGTAATTTCCAACCAGCCCAAGGGAGCTCAAAGAAGAAACTGCTCTTTTGAGTCGGATGGAGGTCTTGACTTGTGGCGTGTGTGTTCTTGCACAAGGACGCATCTCCCTCCCCGGACTTCTAACATAAAAAACTGTCAGCTGGCAGGTGTGAAAGGTGTCTCTCTCCCTTCTCCCAGCTTTGGCACCACGTTTTTAAGAAACAGCCTAGACTGTAGGGAAAGACGCCCGTTTTATCATTGCCGAGCCTGGCAGATGCTCCTGACCCACACCCAGAGTGAGTGACATTATTGCTGGGATAAAGTGGGCCGGAGAGCAAAGTGAACCTGACTTTGGAGTTCCAACAAGGGAGCGCTACCTACAGGTGAGAGGCAGGAGCCACGGAGCTGTAGCCACCGGAAGTTCATTGCTCTGCCTAATCACCCAGGACAGCCCCTGCCTCTGGCACAAGAGGCAACAGGCCTGCTGAGGGCAGTGAGGTCACCTCATCAAGGTCACCCGAGGAGTTAGGGGGAAAGCCAGGGTGTGACCCACGTTTCTGCCTCCCACCACTGGGAACTTGACCGAGGCTCCTCCTTGAAGTCAGCTGAGGGGGAGGTGCTGAGACAGAAACGATGGGGGATGCTGCTTGGATCTTGGATCCTGTGCCCAGTGGGGACCAGAGTTGGGTAGTTAGGAGACAGGCCTGGGAACCAGCCAGGGTCCCTCATGGCTACAAGGGGCAGTGACTGGAGTTGTCAAACCATGGGACTCCGCTCCCGAGGAGCACCCTGTGGCGTGTGTGTTCTTGCAAAAGGATACATCTGCCTCCTCTGACTTCTCACATAAAAACCTGTTAAAACTGTAAAAACGTAAAAAGCCTGCTTCTGGCCGCTGAGCTCTGGGAGCTGTGCGTGCCAACGTGTGCATTTCACCAGTTGTCGGCAGTGGTGGTGTGCATCACTGCTGCCCTTCCCATTTCACAGTGGGGAGTGGAAGACATAGATGGGTTCACTGCCCTCTCCCTGCACGTGGTGCCCTCTGTAGCTCAAGACGGCCGATCACCAAGGTGGGGACCCAGATAACCTTGTAAGCCTCCAGCATCCACACCCACCATCATCTGTGGCTGCCAGAGGCCAAGTTGAGTTGAGGTTTGGACTGCCCTTGGTGGGACCCATTTTATCATGTAGGCAGTTTCTAGTGTGGCCAGAGCCCTCCACTCCTCACAGTGGCCTGACTCATAGTCTATCCACCAGGCTCCTGTACGCATCTGACTGTGTGATTTCTGAATCACTTGATCCTCAAATCCCTCCTCCTCTGAGAGTGGCATTCTGAAATTCCTTCACTGCCTTCCTCTGGCCTCAGAACCTTGCTGGAGGAGGGTCTTGAGGCCAAAGCTTCCACCAAATAATATTATTGGTTAAGGAGAGTCTTAAAAATAAGCTGGCATTCTTGCATGTCATGGAGGAGTTCTCAGGCTGCTTTCTATGGGGAGAGGATGTGGATTCCTGCCAGAGGGTCACCTTGGCCTTCATGATGGGCTGTGTGGCTCTTCCATTGTGGGTGTGATCCTCAGGAAGCTTCCTGGGCCTCCTGAACACATAGTGGGCACTCGTTCTGATAGCCTAGTCAGTTTTCCCAGCCCCTGCTTGTGCAGATCCTGAGAGACTGCGTCTGTTCTCCTGGGACTCCGGATTGTTAGAGACCACTTACCGTAGGGATCCAAGGTAAGTCCTCCACTTGCAGGACTCCAAACCCTGTTCTTCCTGTGGAACTGGGCCCTACTTGCAACCCGATGAGGACTCAGTGAAGACAAGCCGTGATGATTCAGCCCTCCAGCCCTAGGTGGCCTCTGGAGCACTGGAGACAGCTCTGGCAGCCCCCACTAATCTTCATCCATCTCCTTGCCCTCCATCCTGGGGGTAGGAAAGGGAAAGATGGGGATGGTGCCAGCAAAGGTTTATGGGATTGCTTGGGATACAAAAGTGATCATGAAAGGGTATCTTTTCTCTCCCCATTGCTTATGGGACATCAGTAATTCAACCTCAGAAATACATCCTGTGTTGAAATGCGCCAAACATCTGGCTTCCCAGCATGGATCGCCGTTTTCCAGACTGCGTATGCATAGTGTTAGATGATGGGGTGCAGTGAAAAGGGTGCCCTGGCATTAGACTGAAGTACAAGAGTACAAAACATAGATATCCCTTTTACTCTTCTATTGCTTTTGGGGAGAAAAGGATGCTCGTGTGCATTCCATTCATCAGAATTCTAGCCACCTGTTAATTTTGCAGCTAGAGCGTGTGTCTTTTGACCTCCAAGCAGCTTTTAACATGCCTCTCCTCTCGCTTGCTTCCTCCACTTGGGTTAGCCATTGAGAGCCTGAAGAAAGGTGAAGGGTTACATAGTGCTGTATCCCTTCAGAAAAGGAAGAGGGGCCCCGCAAGGTTAGAACTTGGCCTCTAAAGAAAGGCTAGACTTCCTTTCCCCCAGGGTTGTCAGAATGGTGAACAAAGGCCAGTGGATTTTCCCTAGGAGGGATCCCCATGATCTGACGGAATCTCCATAAGCAGGTGAGCAACAAGTGGGATTTGTCCAAAGTCCTCGAGTACTTGGTTCGTGAAGACAGAGAGAGTATGCTTAGCAGTGACGGGGCTGCCGAGTTCTAGTTCCCTGGGGCCCCTGTGTCCCGGTGGCAAAAGCAGGCATTTAAAAAATGCCTGTTTCCTTATTGATTGGGGGTGGGGTGGGGGGGAG
>SJYV01021152.1:122960-133531 GCA_006410875.1 Neotragus pygmaeus
TTATTGGTGGGGGGGGGGGGGGGGGGGAGTGAGAGAGAAATGATAGGAAACCATCACAGGCACCTTTTGATCTGGTGTTCTGCAAATTCTCAAGAAGAGCCTCACTCCCTGGGGAATCTTCATTACACAGCCCCTGTCCCCTCTACCCTTGGGAAGTTCCTTGGAGTACTTCACCCAGAAAATCCCCAACACTTCCTTTGGTTTCTCAGTTTGGGATTGTCTTGAGGGAATAAGCTGGCAGTGCGGGTGGGTGTGAGGGACTTTCACATCTGGCCATGCCATGCAGTCCTCCCACACTCCTCCTGTTTTCTGGAGAAAGCATGGGCAGCTTTCTCCTAGAAGGACTGTGTGCCTGCAGTCAGGGGTTCCTGCCTGGTAGAATTAGCCACTGGAGTCAGCTCCCACAATGCCTGAGGAGGTCCTAGGGGAGATGCTGGAGAGGCCAACATACACCTCTGCGCCCAGGAAGTAGTCCTGGCTCGACCGCTGGCACCTGCTTAATTGATTTGAGGACATTTAGAATCAAATCCGATCATGGGAGTGTGGTCATTTCTTCAGAAAATGTTTGAGTCCTTTATTATGTGCAGAGTACTATACTAGGCTGGAGTGATGACTATAAACCTGGACAAAATAGTCCCTGTTTTCTCATGGAGTATACATAACTATCTGCTGTCTTATGATAAGTGCAAAGCATAGAATGCTATGAGAGCTCTTGGGGCCATGATCAGATCTTTGGGTGGGAAGTCACTAGCCTAGGAGTTGCTTAAAGTCAGGCTCTAGGGCTGTCTCTTATACACATCTAGATGTGTATAAGAGACAGATGCTGGGGAGGTGAGTGCGCGGCAGGCGGGGGTGCTGGCTGGAGGCCAGGCATCCCATATTTGGGGTTCCTGGTGGAGGGCGTCAGGGGTCCGGGAAAACCGTCACCCCAGCTCTCCCAGCTATTGCGGCTGCTCCCTTAATCTGAGGACCGAGCGACCCGCATGGCTTCCTGAAACAGGGAGGGGCGCGGAGGCCACCGGAAACTTTGCTCGTAGGCCTCAGGTCTGGAGCGGTACGTCTGAATGGAATTTTTTTTTTTTTAATCCCTCTACGTGACCGCTCTCTTAAGCTGTAATTTCCAACCAGCCCAAGGGAGCTCAAAGAAGAAACTGCTCTTTTGAGTCGGATGGAGGTCTTGACTTGTGGCGTGTGTGTTCTTGCACAAGGACGCATCTCCCTCCCCGGACTTCTAACATAAAAAACTGTCAGCTGGCAGGTGTGAAAGGTGTCTCTCTCCCTTCTCCCAGCTTTGGCACCACGTTTTTAAGAAACAGCCTAGACTGTAGGGAAAGACGCCCGTTTTATCATTGCCGAGCCTGGCAGATGCTCCTGACCCACACCCAGAGTGAGTGACATTATTGCTGGGATAAAGTGGGCCGGAGAGCAAAGTGAACCTGACTTTGGAGTTCCAACAAGGGAGCGCTACCTACAGGTGAGAGGCAGGAGCCACGGAGCTGTAGCCACCGGAAGTTCATTGCTCTGCCTAATCACCCAGGACAGCCCCTGCCTCTGGCACAAGAGGAAACAGGCCTGCTGAGGGCAGTGAGGTCACCTCATCAAGGTCACCCGAGGAGTTAGGGGGAAAGCCAGGGTGTGACCCACGTTTCTGCCTCCCACCACTGGGAACTTGACCGAGGCTCCTCCTTGAAGTCAGCTGAGGGGGAGGTGCTGAGACAGAAACGATGGGGGATGCTGCTTGGATCTTGGATCCTGTGCCCAGTGGGGACCAGAGTTGGGTAGTTAGGAGACAGGCCTGGGAACCAGCCAGGGTCCCTCATGGCTACAAGGGGCAGTGACTGGAGTTGTCAAACCATGGGACTCCGCTCCCGAGGAGCACCCTGTGGCGTGTGTGTTCTTGCAAAAGGATACATCTGCCTCCTCTGACTTCTCACATAAAAACCTGTTAAAACTGTAAAAACGTAAAAAGCCTGCTTCTGGCCGCTGAGCTCTGGGAGCTGTGCGTGCCAACGTGTGCATTTCACCAGTTGTCGGCAGTGGTGGTGTGCATCACTGCTGCCCTTCCCATTTCACAGTGGGGAGTGGAAGACATAGATGGGTTCACTGCCCTCTCCCTGCACGTGGTGCCCTCTGTAGCTCAAGACGGCCGATCACCAAGGTGGGGACCCAGATAACCTTGTAAGCCTCCAGCATCCACACCCACCATCATCTGTGGCTGCCAGAGGCCAAGTTGAGTTGAGGTTTGGACTGCCCTTGGTGGGACCCATTTTATCATGTAGGCAGTTTCTAGTGTGGCCAGAGCCCTCCACTCCTCACAGTGGCCTGACTCATAGTCTATCCACCAGGCTCCTGTACGCNCTTGCTGTGTGGCCTGGTTCCTAGCAAGTCTTGAACTGGTACCAACTCGGGGGTTGAGGACCCCTGCTATACAGGACACAGAGGTGGAGCAGCAGGGAGGCCGAGGGAACCGTGTCCTTCACGGTTTCGAGGTTTGCCTCCTGCAGGGCCGTCAGCTACAGAGGAGGTTTCTAGTTGGGTTTCCTTTGTATCCCTGGAGGAATCACTTTTATATGTAAGAGAAAGTGTGTCTCTCAAAGATGAGTGAAGGTTGCTCATGAGCAGGTGCAACCTGTTGACAACCTTTCCACTCAGAAAAGGTACAGCAATGAAGGTTAGATTTCAGTTCAGTTCAGTTGCTCAGTCATGTCTGACTCTTTGCGACCCTATGAACTACGCCAGGCCTCCCTGTCCATCACCAGCTCTCAGAGCTTGCTGAAACTCATGTCCATAGAGTCAGTGATACCATCCAACCATCTCATCCTCTGTCATCCCCTTCTCCTGCCTTCAGTCTTTCTCAGCATCTTTCTCAGGGTCTTTTCCAGTGAGTCAGTTCTTTACATCGGATGGCCAAGAAATTAGAGTTTCAGCTTTAGCATCGGTCCTTCCAATGAATATTCAGGACTGATTTCCTTTAGGATTGACTGTTTCGATCTCCTTCCAGTCCAAGGGACTCTCAAGAGTCTTCTCCAACACCACAGTTCAAAAGCATCAGTTCTTCAGTGCTCAGCTTTCTTTATGGTCCAACTCTCATATCCATACATGACTAATGGAAAAACCATAGCTTTGACTATACTGACCTTTGTTGGCAAAGTGATGTCTCTGCTTTTTAATATGCTGCCTAGGTTGGTTATAGCTTTTCTTCCAGGGAGCAAATGTCTTTTAATTTCGTGGCTGCAGTCACCATCTGCAGTGATTTTGGAGCCCAAAACAATAGTCTGTCACCTTTTCCATTGTTTCCCCATCTGTTTGCCATGAAGTGATGGGACTGGATGCCAAGATCTTTGTATTTTGAATGTGAGTTTTAAGCCAGCTTTTTCACTCTCCTCTTTCACTTTCATCAAGAGGCTCTTGACGAAAGGTTAGGTTTGAATGGCTTTATATAATAAAGAATAAACCAACCAGCTGTGGCTTAATATGATAGAAATCACCTTTCTGTCCAGAGGTCAGCAGGCTGGGCCAGTGTGTGGCACCAGCGAGTAGGGCTTCTTCTGTCTTGCCTCGTTGTCCAAAATGGCTGTTTTAGGTCCAGCCATCTCATTCTCATCCCAGATATCAGGAATGAGGAGGGGGCAAAGGAAAAACTTCCTCCATTTCCTTAAGTAGGATTCAGGAATCTGAACTTGGAAAAGAAATTCCAACTTTTCCTCTAGCCTCTGACTGAAATTTAGTATTCAGTATTGCCTTCATTATTTATTTATTTATTTTTTAAAAATTAATTAACTTTGTTTCTGGCTGTGCTGGGCCTTCTTGCTGCATGGAGACTTCCTCTCATTGTGGCGCGCAGGCTCTAGAGTGTGGGCTTGTGGTTGTGGTGCATAGCCTCAGTTGCCCTGTGGCGGCTGGACTCTTCCTGGACCCGGGATGGAACCCATGCACCCTTCATTGGCAGGAGGATTCTTAACCACTGGACCACTGGGGAAATCCTTAATTTATTTATTTTTAGTTGAAGTATTATTTACAGTATTATTAGTTCCAGGTGTACAACACAGTGATCTGCATGTTTATGGGTTATGTTGGGTGTAAAGCTGCTGCGACACGTGGGCTGTGGTCTCTCTGCCCCCGTAGTTTATTTTGCGCATTGTCGTTTGTACTTCTTACCTTCCCTCCATTTTGCCCCTTCCCATTCTCTCTCCCTACTGGTAACTGCTAGTTTGTCCTCTGTATCTCTGAGTCTGTTATTCATTTGCTGTGTTCTTTTGTTTGTTTTATTTTAGGATTCCACATATAAGTGATACCATACAGTATCTGTCCTTTTCTGTACTAAGTGTGGTACCTTCTGAGTCCCTCTGTGTTGCTTCTAATGGCAAAACTTCATTCTTTTTCATGGCTGAATAATATTCTTCTGCACGCGCGCATGTGTGTTTGTGTATGTCTGTGTGTTTCTGTGAATCTTCTTTATCCAGTCATCTGCTGAAGGATGCTTAGATTGCATTTTCTTTAATGTTGAAAGTAGCAGCGAATCATAGAAACCTTAGGAGTCTTAGCCATGCAAGCAACAGAAGTCACTGGCTCCTATAACAGTGACATGAAAAAGATCTCACAATGTCATTGCTGCTTGGAAATAGAGTTTTTTAATGAGAAAATATAAAATCCTGTGTACTAGTCTGTCACTTGTCTTTTTTTTACATTTTGGTAATTCTGTTTTAGTATAATCAGTTTCCTTTGTAATCTTGAGTGTTTTATGTTATGTATTTTAAAACATTTTTCTGAGAAGAGACCCATGGGCTTCATCACCAGACAATGCAATGGGTCTCTGGCACAAAGAAGATGAACCTTTCCCCTCCCCCAAGCAGTAAGGACCCTTCCTAGAAAGCACACACAGGTTCCCACTTGTGTGGCTGACATCCATCCCAAGGCCTCCCTGGCTACTCAGGAGACAACGTGTCCATCCCGTTTTCTCCCCAAAATAACCCCATGGCGAAGGAAGGAAGAGGGTTTCCCTGGTAGCTTAGCTGGCAAAGAATCCACCTGCAATGCAGAAGACCCCGGTTTGATCCCCTGGCCTGGAAAGATCCCCTGGAAACGGGAAAGGCTACCAACTCCAGTGTTTTTGTGTGGAGAGTTCCATGGACTGTATAGTCCATGGGGTCGCAAAGAGTCAGACACGACTGAGTGACTTTCCCTAAGGAAGGAAGAGTGGAGTCAGAGGGGCATCCAATGTGCTTTTATTTATTTTAAAATAATTTTTTTATTTTTGACTGCTCCGGGTCTTAGGTGTGGCATGTGGGATCTATCCCTGACCAGGGGCTGAGCCCAGGCCCCCCTGCATTAGGAGTGTGGAGTCCTAGCCACTGAGCCACCCCGGAAGTCCTAGAAGTGGTTTTATGTGAGTCCTGTGCTGGGGAGAGCCACTCTTAGTTGCCTTGAGTAGCAGGTAGCTGTGAAAATAAAGACAAAGAAGAGGAGGCAGCGCTAGTGAGTTGGCCTGGACGTGGCTGCCTGTCTGAGGATGAGAATGGTGCCAGCACTGTCGCAGTGCTCCAGGCAGGTGTTCGCGTGTTTGCAGAAGGCGCGGGCTGAGCGGAGGCGGGCAGAGGCATTCTCTCTCTGCCTGTCTGCCGTCTTCTTGGCCCCTGCGGTGCTGCTGTGGGTCACACCGTGACGGGGAGGGCTGAGACCTTACTGTGGCCCCCGGTGCATCTGCTCTGAATCACACCAGTTTTTGCCTCATTTACATTTGTTTTGAGAAGAATGGTGACCCGGAGATTGAGGGCAGGAAGGCCAGACTTCCTTGGCGCCTCGTCCTGGGCACCATTAGCAAGGATAGGAACACCTCCCTGCTCCGGCACCCCCGCCCCTGCGGCCCCAGGGCGCCCAGCAGTGTGCTCTCGCGTGGGCCTCCTGCACCCTGGGATGCGGTCCCGCCATCTCAGACACGATGCACTTTGTCAGCTACTCTTTAGGGTCAAGAGAGATCGTGGTCTGTGGGTCTGCCTCAGACATCTTCTGACTTTGAGGAAGATGCTGGCCTGTGTGTTTCAGTAAGGACATGTCTCTGACTGCACTTGACTTATGCTGATGGCAGGGATCTAGACTGGTTTTTTATTTTTAGTTGTACACTTTAAATAGAAAAAGGGCTTCCCTGGTGGCTCAGATGATAAAGAATCTTCCTGCAATGCAGGAGACCTGAGTTTGATCCCCGGGTCGGGAAGATCCCCTGGAGAAGGGAAAGGCACCTTCCCTTGGACAGAGGAGCCTGGCGGGCTACAGTCCATGGGGTCGCAAAGAGTCGAACAGCTGAGCAACTGTCACTTGTTAAAACACAATTTTACTTGTTTTTAGCTTTGGCTGTGCTCGGCCGCCTTTGCTTTGCAAGAACGGCGCTCTAGCTGTGGTGCTGGGCTTCTCCTGTTGCGGGTCCCGGGCTCTAGACCACAGGCTCAGTAGTTGTGGCTCATGGGCTTAGTTGCTCCGCGGCATATAGGATCTTCCTGGATCAGGGATAGAACCCCTGTCTCCTACACTGGCAGGTGGATTCTCTACCACTGAGCCCCCCGGGAAGCCCAGCCCTACACTTTTCTAAGAGTATAAATCTGGTTTTATTATTTGGTATCTTTGGCAAATCCAGAGTTTATATCCTGCGTCTCTGAATAAAAACTTCACTACATCCACATTTTGACCTTCGATACCTGGTAGCAGTGTGGATTGTGGGGGATAAGGGTGTGTGTGGTGGGCGGGGCTTCTGTTTCTGCAGTGGTGGCTGTAAATTTCAGGGAACCTTCACTAAAATTGTGGTCTGTCCTGGGGCTGTTCCAGACGAGAGATCAGAACCCTTAGAAGTTTTGCCAGCGTGGGTGCTTTTGACTTGTACTCTCCCCATCTTGCCCCTGTCTCCTGTGTTATTGCAAAAAAAAGAGAGAGCTAGTCTGTCTGGGTATCCAGGGAGTATTATTGTACCTTGCTAGGGCTGTTGTTAACAAAGTACCCTGCACCGGCAGCGTAAACAGCAGAAGTGTGTTTCTCATAGTTCTGGAGGCTGGAAGTCCCCTAGGACCCAGGCACCCGCAGTCTGGTTTCTGGTGAGGCCTCTCTCTTGGCTTGACGGCCTTCTCTCTGTGAGCGTGCATCCCTGTGTCTTTTCTTCTCATAAAGAAGCTTTAATTTAATTGCCTCTTTAAAGTTCCTACCTCCAAATGTAATCAAAACACAGGAATTTGAGAGAGACGAAATTCCCAGGTGGCGCAGCAGTTAAGAACCCGCCTGCCAATGCAGGAGACGTGGGTTCGATCCCTGGGTGGGGAAGATTGGAGGCGGGCATGGCAACTCACTCCGGTATTCGTGCCTGGAGAATCCCATGGACAGAGCAGCCTGGTGGGCCGCAGTCCACGGGGTCGCAGAGTCGGACACGCCCGAAGGGACTGAGCATGCACGCACACACGTACGTATGTGCAGCAGCTTGGATTCCTCTCCAGAGGAGGCGCTCAACTCAGGAACCGCAGAAGAGGCTGGCGGGGAGCCCACTCTGTCCCCTGGACGCGCCCTGACGCCCCGCCAGGTGACCCCGGCCCGCGCTGTAGCCGCTGCACCCTGTCAGAGGGTCCTCCGCTGCCCACGCTGGCGCCCCGGCCTTGGACTTCCGGCCCCCAGAACGGTGAGCGGTACATTTCTGTTGTTTATCAGCTGCCCAGTCTGCTGTGTCCTGTTACTGCTGCTCAAACGTACTGGGACCCTGCGGGTCAGTGGGGCCGTGGCCCTGGCCGCGCTGACCCCACGTCGCTGCCTCGGCGTCCCAGTCCACGCCTTCGGGAACGCCCCCGCCGTCGCGGCTGACACGCCCTGTCCTGGGCTCATCTGCCACCTAGCGGATGGTCCGGGAACTCGCCCTGCAGTCTCTCCCCAGCACCGCTCCACCTCTCCCTGCTCAGAACCGGGGCCTCTGCTGCTCTTCTCACTGCAGATGGTTCTCGGAATTTCACCTGTAAAGTTTAAAGTGAAAGGCGTTCAGTCGCGTCCGACTCATTTCTGTGTGAGCCCATGGACTGTCCATGGAATTCTCCAGGCCAGAACACTGGAGTGGGTAGCCTTTCCCTTCTCCAGGGCATCTTCCCAACCCAGGAATCGAACCCGGGTCGCCCACATTGCAGGTGGATTCTTTAGTAGCTGAGCCACCAGGGAAGCCCAAGAATGCTGGAGTAGGTAGCCTATCCCTTCTCCAGCGGATCTTCCTGACCCAGGAATTGAACCGGGACCTCTTGCATTGCTGGCGGATTCCTTACCAACTGAGCTACCAGGGGAGCCAGAGGCGATCATTTTCACATCTTCCTGAAATAACAAATATTTAATTATTATTCAAATCCTCTTAACTCCCGTTCTCTTTTCTCCACCTTTATCTCAGAAATCTTTGTCTCTCTTTTATGGGATCAAAGGATGACCTTATTTTGAAGGGGTAAATAGAAAAAGAGTTTGCTTAATATNAGTCGGACACGCCCGAAGGGACTGAGCATGCACGCACACACGTACGTATGTGCAGCAGCTTGGATTCCTCTCCAGAGGAGGCGCTCAACTCAGGAACCGCAGAAGAGGCTGGCGGGGAGCCCACTCTGTCCCCTGGACGCGCCCTGACGCCCCGCCAGGTGACCCCGGCCCGCGCTGTAGCCGCTGCACCCTGTCAGAGGGTCCTCCGCTGCCCACGCTGGCGCCCCGGCCTTGGACTTCCGGCCCCCAGAACGGTGAGCGGTACATTTCTGTTGTTTATCAGCTGCCCAGTCTGCTGTGTCCTGTTACTGCTGCTCAAACGTACTGGGACCCTGCGGGTCAGTGGGGCCGTGGCCCTGGCCGCGCTGACCCCACGTCGCTGCCTCGGCGTCCCAGTCCACGCCTTCGGGAACGCCCCCGCCGTCGCGGCTGACACGCCCTGTCCTGGGCTCATCTGCCACCTAGCGGATGGTCCGGGAACTCGCCCTGCAGTCTCTCCCCAGCACCGCTCCACCTCTCCCTGCTCAGAACCGGGGCCTCTGCTGCTCTTCTCACTGCAGATGGTTCTCGGAATTTCACCTGTAAAGTTTAAAGTGAAAGGCGTTCAGTCGCGTCCGACTCATTTCTGTGTGAGCCCATGGACTGTCCATGGAATTCTCCAGGCCAGAACACTGGAGTGGGTAGCCTTTCCCTTCTCCAGGGCATCTTCCCAACCCAGGAATCGAACCCGGGTCGCCCACATTGCAGGTGGATTCTTTAGTAGCTGAGCCACCAGGGAAGCCCAAGAATGCTGGAGTAGGTAGCCTATCCCTTCTCCAGCGGATCTTCCTGACCCAGGAATTGAACCGGGACCTCTTGCATTGCTGGCGGATTCCTTACCAACTGAGCTACCAGGGGAGCCAGAGGCGATCATTTTCACATCTTCCTGAAATAACAAATATTTAATTATTATTCAAATCCTCTTAACTCCCGTTCTCTTTTCTCCACCTTTATCTCAGAAATCTTTGTCTCTCTTTTATGGGATCAAAGGATGACCTTATTTTGAAGGGGTAAATAGAAAAAGAGTTTGCTTAATATACTGGAATGGACACAAAAGAAAATCGTATATTTTTGAAGTGAACCTGGATGCAAGAAATCTGTGTGGTTCACCTCCAAGGCCTTTAAAAATACCCAGCAGGACTTCTCACAGTGTAGCTTTCCACCTTGTCATCATTTGCTGTTGAAGCTGACTTACTCCAGACACCAAATTTTATGATGAATAAAATTCCATTTTCCATTTTGCAGTTCCGTTTAACTTTTGGCATTCTTTTAAACTGAACTTGTGGCAAGTGTTTCAACAGAATTTTAGATTAAATAGTCCTCAGATCCTAGTCTGGGGTCCAGGAGGGTCCAGATGGGGGCGGTGGGCAAGAGAGTAGCCGTGCAACAGCACCGTCATGATGGAGGTTGAGCCAGGCCCCAGGGGGTGGCGGGCAAGAGAGAGCTGAGCAACAGCATCTCATGATGGAGGTTGAGCCAGGCCCCAGGGGTGTTTCTGAAACAGCAGGCGTCTCTGCTTTGGCCAGGTGTGTGTTAGTAAGCAGGGTTAGCTAATACTGAGGACTCGAAGGCAAGCGTGGTTCATGGGGATGGCAGAGGAGGGGCTCTTGGTGGTCAGTAATAATTATAACGATGATTAATACTCATTAAATGGTATCATCTCAGTCAATGCCAGGAACACAATCCATCACTTACCAGTTTCCTTCCACCCTCCTGACAGGTTGGTTGAATGATGAAGAGCACTTAACATATGATCTGCCCTCTTGGCAAATTTTTGAAGAGTGCTTTTCTGGATGAAGAAAAAAGTGCACTTTCCTTTTGTCCCTTTCTTTCTTCTTCCTCCCATTCTTCCACTATTTGATAGATTTTTTTTTTTTCCGTACGTTCAGAACCTTTTTATGCCAGTGCTGACCGACCGGTTGACAGACACTGTGTTGCTCCTGGCCAGCGCTTGGCAGAGCCAGAGGCGAGTCTTGCCCTGGGGGCTCAGCAGGCCGGTGGGAGGAGACACGTGCTGGGGGGTGCTGGGGGGCTCAGCAGGCCGGTGGGAGGAGACA
>SJYV01021152.1:136250-282615 GCA_006410875.1 Neotragus pygmaeus
AGGGGGAGAGCTGAGCCGGGGGACCCGGGTTTTATACCCAGCGCAGCAGGACATCAGCGCGGGCTCTGAAGCAGGAGCCACCTGACTTTCGCCACTCGATCTTGCAGCACGCAGACTGTTGAGTTGTGTGCCCGCCTTTCTCCTTCCTGACGGCCCTTCCTCTCCCGAGTGGACCCTGAAGGGCCTCCCCTGGGCCTCGCAGTTGACTCTGCCATCCTCACTTTCTCAGGCGCTGACAGTGCCTAGTGGGCGCCCTGAGTGCAGGGTGCTGACACCCATAGTTCAGACAGACGTGCTGGGGCGACGGTGGGAGAGGCTTGGGGTAGGAGGCCTGTCTGGAGCCTCCGTCCTGGGGTCAAGCCCCAGCTCCAGGAACTTCCCAGCTATGTTTGGCTTCACCGGGTCTCAGTTGTGACATACGAACTCCCAGTTGGCGGCACACTCCCCGACCAGGGGTCAAACCTGGGCCGTCCACCGTGGGAGCACGGGGTCTCAGCCTCTGGACCACCAGGGAAGTCCCGTGGTTTCTTTTCCTTTTTCCCCAGACTCTCTGGGCCCTGGTTCCTCATTGGTAAAGTGAAGACACTTACACTGGCTCCTCAGGGTTGATTGGAGGGTTAAATGCGCTAACATCCGAAGGCACAAAACCTGAGGCCTGAACCAGGCGTTGTGCAGGGTCAGAGCCTTCTCCTGTGTGGAGAAGCTTCCATAGGTGGTGAGCGTTGCTTTTCTGGTTCTTCAGAGTCGGGTCATTGCCCATGGAGGCTGAGGACCCGGCCAAGGACGGGGGACAGTGAGAGACTCAGTGAGACGTCCAGGGTCATCTCACCGTGCGCAGGCATCGGGTGGTGGTGTCATCCAGGCCCCAGGGAGGCCAGCTCTTCCCGAAATCTTTTCCGGGGATCCTCTTTGGGGATCAGCTCCGAGCCCATTCAGTGGCCCCAGGGGTCCACACTCTAAATCCCGTTGCTGCGGTTTAGTCCCTAAGTCATGTCCAACTGTTTCGCAATCCCCATGGACTGTAGCCCAACAACCAGGCTCCTCTGTCCATGGGATTTCCCAGGCAAGAAGACTCCAGTGGGTTCTCAGTTCCTCCTCCAAGGGATCTTCCCCACCCAGGGACAGAACTGGCATCTCCTGCATTGGCAGGCGGGTTCTTTACCGCTGAGCCACCTGGGAAGCCCACGCTCTCAACCTTGCTGCTGCTGCTAAGTCGCTTCAGTCGTGTCCGACTCTGTGCGACCCCACAGACGGCAGCCCACTGGGCTCCGTCATCCCTGGGATTCTCCAGGCAAGAACACTGGAGTGGGTTGCCATTTCCTTCACCAATGCATGAAAGTGAAAAGTGAAAGGGAAGTCGCTCAGTCGTGTCTGACTCAGCGACCCCATGGACTGCAGCCTTCCAGGCTCCTCCGTCCATGGGAGTTTCCAGGCAAGAGTACTGGAGTGGGGTGCCATTGCCTTCTCCGGCTCTCAACCTTAGTCAGAGCTAAACCCGTAGGATTCTTGACTCTGGTCTGTTTCCATGCTGGTTGTTTCCAGATGATGCCTGCTAGGCTTCAGGTACCAGATCCACCTGTAAGTTCGCACTTACTTCTGGGGGCGAGTAGAGATCTTCTTTCACGGAGGGCCTGGAAAAGGTGAATAATGTGGGTTGTGTCCCCGTGTATTTTGCAGCTGTGAACCAGGCAGTGTCTGTGCTATCACTCAGTTTCCCCAGCATTCCTGCAAGTGGGGGTGTTGGCTTCATTTGCAGTTGGAGGAGTGGAGGCTGCGGTGAAGGTCCCACTGCGAGGACTTGGGGAGCTTGGGTTCCTCTCCCACCGCTGTTCCTGGACACTTGCAGCTTCTGGAATGCTCTGCCCTCAAGCAAAGCATTCAGGCCTGTCGCAGTGACCCCATGGGAGAGGCTTCCCTTCCCTGGCTGCCCTCCTGTGGCCTGCTACCGTCACCCGCCTCTTACCACCCACCTTTTTGTCTGCCGGCTCCTCCAGTGCCCGGTGCCGGAAACCCTGCCGGCCGTGTACTTGCTGCTCAAAGACACTTTAGCTGGGACTGCCCTGGTGGTAGAGTGGGTGGGAATCTGCCTGCCAGTGCAGGGGACAGGGGTTCGATCCCTGGTTGGGAAGATATACATGCCGCGGAGCAGCTAAGCCCGTGCGCCACGGCCACTGAGCTGCAGCTGCAACCACTGAAGCCTGTACGCCTGGAGCCTGTGCCCCATGGCCAGAGAGGCCACCGTGCCGAGACCCCATGCGCCACAGTTAGCGAGCAGCCCCTGCTCGCCACGACTAGAGGAAGCCCGCACAGCAGTGAAGGCCCAGCACGGCCGAAAACAGACAAATAATAAAAGACACTTTAGTTGAAGGCATGAAGGAAGGAAAGCGGGGACGTGTATTCTCGTTCTAACACATGAAACATCACAAAGGCTCTGGTAGGACTGAACTGAAAGTGAGCTCCCCAAGCACAAGCATACATCTGTTCTCATCACCTTGCAGCCCTCGCTTGGTCCTCGGGAAAAACCCAGAACTATGAAGCTGCCTGCGGAGTGGAGGAGTGCGTGACTGTTTGCCCCATTCCCCGTTGCATCAGGGAGGAGGCAGCTGGGGCACAGGGAGCACCAGCCTGGGAGTCGGGAGCACCTGGTTCTGATTCTGGTTCCAGTAGCGGCAGGCCCTTGCTTCTCTCTGGGCCTCAGTTTCCCCAGCTCTAAAGTGGAGGAGCCCACCCTCAGGGACTCCTTGCACTTCTAGCCATCTGTTCCAAGAAAAGGGCCATGATGTTCACATCCCCCCTTTGCAGCCGTTCCAGCGCTGTGTTGTCAAAGTCGGGATGATTCCAGCGTCAGGCCTGGTCTCCTGGGCTGTCCTGATGGCAAGGCAGGCCTGTGCATCTCCCCCTCCCTGACTGTTTCCTCTGCAAATGTGTCGACTGTTGCATCGACTTTGAGTGACCTTTGACTGTGGGAGCTGGTATCCATGATCACACTGGCTCTGATACTTGGCCTGCAACTTTCTCGACTCTGGGCCAGGTGTTGGTCGATGTGGAAAGTGTGACAGGGCCCAGGCTCCTGGAGACTGCTTTGAAACGACGCTGTCTTCCAGAACGTGTAAAGCAGCATCAGCATTCTTTATGAGAGGCAAAGGTCACCTTCAAGTTTCCATTCTGAGAGGCCAGCAGCCTTCCCATGGTCACTGCCAAGTTCCCATCATTGGTCCTGCTAGTCCATACGTGTACACCCATTGTCTTCCTGCATCCCTATTTTTCTAGTGTCCGGTGTGGGTGGTGGTAGATGGATTGCTGTGAAGGCAGCCTTTCGGGGTGGAAGGAATGCTGGAGTCAGGCAGACCACAGTGCTGCTGTTCAAGAGCCGTGTGACCGTGGGCAAATGCCTTGCCTTCTCTGACCTCGGCTTCCCAATCCGTGAAGTGGAAGTCATGTTACCTACTTGCAGGATTCTTCTGAGGTCTAGCCCAGAGCCTAGGCTATATTGTCTAGGCGCTTCTCAGAGGCCCATAGATAGTTTACGAGACCTCAGAAGCCTCTTGCAGTTGTGTGCAAAATGATGTTTGTGTATTTGTGTTCCTTTGTGAATTTTCCTGGAGAGAAGGTCCTTTGCTTTTATCACTCTCTTTCAAAGGATTGCAGACCTCAGAAAGAAGTAAGAGGACTTTGTGATAATTGCACCTGGCGTCTGCCACAACCTTCATAATCTCGATATCATTATTCTGCTTCCTGACGATCCTTCCAGCCAGACTGACTGTGTTCTTACCCACCTCCTTCCTCATATTAGCAGTGGGGAGTTATTTAACCTGTCTGGGCCTCTGTGTTCTCCTCTATATAAAATGAGTCTCTGCTAATCGCATGCGTCTGACAGGGTCATGAGGATTCAATGAATGAATCCGTGAAAAATGCTCAAGATGGTTTATGTAAATTATACCTTTATAGGAAAAACGAAACGTAACGTGGCTCGGAAGAGTGCCTGGCATATTAAAGGCACACTGTGTCTGGAAGGTGCTATTTTGTTGTTAACATCCCGAAAGGGTGCCTTGCTGGCTAGTCATCCTGAAAACAGTGTCTGGGCCTTCTCGTTGACCTGCAGGTGGACAGACCTGATTTTTGGTTTTCCCGACACCGTCCTTCCCACAGAGGCCCCTCGGGGGTGCCTTCCCGTGGTGTCTCCTCCTCAATCTCCCCTCTCCTCTAGAGGAAATGAACCTGTGTACTCCTTCTGTGAGGCCAGTGGCCTTCAGAATGGAAGGAAGGTGGGGCTTCCCTGGTGGTCCAGTGGTTAAGAATCCACCTGCCAACGCAGGGGACGTGGGTTTGATCCCTGGTCCGGGAAGGTCCCACATGTCGGGGCGACAAAGCCCCACACTCCTGAAGCCTGTGCACCCTGAGCCCATGCTCTGCAACCAGGGAAGCCCCCTCAAGGAGAAGCTGTCACCGCCGTGAGGAGTGGCCGCTGCTCACTGCAGCTCGAGAACGCCGGTGTGCAGCAGCAAAGACCCAGCACAGCCACAAAGAAATCAATCTTAAAAAAAAGAGAGAGGGAATGGGTGTGGGAAGAGATAGGACAGGGGTTCTCAGCCGGTGGTGAGCTCAGCCCCTAGGGTGCACTTGGCAATGACTGGGGACGATTTTGGTCATCACACTGGGATATGGATGCTGCTGGAATCTGGTGGGTAATCCCCAGGGATTGCTGCCAAATGCCCTGCAGCATGTGGGCCAGGCCCCACAGTGGAGAAGTATGCAGCCCCAAATGTTGGTGCCAAGGATGAGAAACCCTGAACAGGCAGCGGGGCTATTTTCCAGGAGCCGTATTTTTATTTTAGAGTTGTTTTTGTTGTTGTTGTTTTTAAACCACCTGCCTCCTGCATGATTCAGGAGGAAACAGGCTAAAAATGAACCTGAACGAAATGACAGATCCCAGAAAGCATTTGTTCTTGCCTGTGCACTGGGGAGCTGTTTAGTTCTCTCACCTCTGCACTGAAGGTGATTTAGGGGGGCTGTAGGCTGCATAAGGACGAACCCCTGTAAAAGTTAGCAGAATAAATGATCTCAGCCTGATCGCCGCAGTGACAGTCACACCCAGCGTGTGTAGCTCATTCGACTCTTTTGTGACCCCGATGGACTGTGTAGCCTGCCAGGCTCCTCTGTCCGTGGGATTTCCAGGGCAAGAACACTGGAGTGAGTTGCCATTTCCTCCTCCAGGGGGTCTTCCCGACCCAGGGATGAAATCAGAGCCTCCTGCACTGCAGGCGGATTCTTTACCACTGAGCCACCAGGTGCTGTTTTCCCAGAAGATAATTGAACATTCCTTCAGTTGATACTTACTGGCATTCATGTCAGCCTTGCGTTCCTTCTCTTCCTCTTTAGAAAATGAGTTTCTGCCCTCTAATTTATTTCTTTGTTTGACCATATGATTTGGGAAGCTGGAAGAAACCAGGCTCAGCCTAATCTCTGTTGGTTGCTGGAAGAGCAGCTCTGGAGCCACCAGGGGGCGCTCTGGCCCTTTCTCTGCCTGCCTCTCCCCTGCTTTCCTTCTAGGTCTTGCTCCTGGCTAAGTTTCCCCTGTCCAGCGCCGGTGCCCTATTTTAATGGTGCGGGGGTGGTGGGGGCAATGGTCTTCTCTAGAGGAAAACATCACGCGCTCACAGAACATCCTGTTTGCTGTCAGCACAGTTGTGGCTGTAGGTTGCCAGTCACTTTCTGGATTAGGTGTCTGGTTGTGTTTTTGAAATGCAATATATAGCTAATTAGAAAATATTTCTCTTTGTCATTATTTTTCATGAGATATAATTGATTATCCAGGGATATTATTCAGCACTTAAATCCCAATCATTGCCTTCTTTTTCCTTTTTTGGGCGGCAGATGGGGAGTGATAGGTAGAGGGGAGAGTTAAGCCCAGATAATCAACCTGATCGCTTCCTTTTGATTTCTCCCCACTTCTGATCTTGAGCCCGGGCAGAGAGGGCAAGAGAAACATCCTCGGTTGTCAGCAGGCCTGGCTGAGCGTGTCCTTTTTCCTCCTGGCTATTGTGGGAAGGGATTCTCAGTACTAGTGAGGAGGGCTGGCTGGTTGCCTGGCAACGTGGTTCCAAACACTGAGCAGCTTGGAGAGCCCATAGTAAATGATTCAGAGATGGCCAGGCCCCCACTGCCTGGATGAGGGCTTGACAATGCAGTTTCAGGAGGAGGTGGTGGGCCAGCAGCCCACATGCTGGTTGTGCAACCACACGGAGTGAATCTAGTTGGTGTGTGTACATGCCAAGTCGCTTCAGTCGTGTCCGACTCTTTGTGACCTCAAGGACTGTAGCCTGCCCTGGGGATTCTGCAGACAAGAATACTTGAGTGGGTTGCCATGTCCTTCGCCAGGGGATCTTCCCGACCCAGCTTTTGAACCCGCGTCTCTTTATGTCTCCTGCATTGGCACGTGGATTCTTTATCACTAGAACCACCTAGGAAGCACAAATTTAGTTGGTGTAGTTGACACAAAGCCTTAAGTTGGGCAGGTTTTTTGCAAGGGGAAATTTCCCACTGAGTTTTGTCTATTAGACTTTCAGTGCCTGACTTGGTAATGGGAACATTCCAGATGGAATTTCATTTATTTAAAAAACTTATTTTTAAAAATCAGGAGTATAGTTGCTTTACAATGTTGTGATGGTTCCTGCTGAACGACGATGTGAATCAGCTGTATGCATACATATCTTCCCTCCCTCTTGAGAGGATGGAATTCAGACATATGTCTCCGTTCTTTATTCATCTGTTGTTCAGCCCACAGAGATTTACTGAGCACCTGTCACATGCCGGGCCCTGGGGAGTCCAGGTGACAGTGAGCCAGCTCTGCCCTCAGAGGCCCTGGGCCTGAGGGTCACCGTCATTCAGGTGCAGATTGTAAGACAACCAGCATCAGGGTCGTGTGGACCAGACGAATTGGTACAGATGAAGGGCTTCATGCCAGTGCGCTCAGGACCTAGTCGATGGGAGCTCCTGCTGCACAGACACTGCCCACAGGGAGCTGAAAATCCAGGGAAATAACAGTGGCCATTAAATACAGAAACAAAAAAAATAAAATACTGAAACAAAGAGCTATTGTATAGAGGGAAAGGAAGGCAGTTGGGTTCCACCCCCTGGGGTGATGGATTCTTTGTTACCTGTGTGTGACCTCCACGGTGACCTTCCCCCACCCTTACCACCAGCAAGAGTTCCCCCCCATCCCGGAAGCAAGGGAATCCTAATCCGAATTTCAGATCAGCAGCACAGCTCCAGCCTCTTACCTGGAGCCACAGAGGCCTGGAACCACGCTGGGGGCGGGGCAGGGTGATCAGAAGTCACACTCCTTAAACAGCAAGGGGCAAACCCGTGCCAGTGGGGGAGATGTGGGTGGTGAGAGTGCGGGCTCGCTGGGGAGAGGGTGGTGGAGGAGGAGAGGGTGCAGCGGTGGGAGTGAGGGAAGCCTGGACAAGGAGGGGTGGGCAGGCCCAGAGAGGGGCTGCCGCCGGGACACCCGGGCCATCTGAGGGCCTTTTCCCTCAGAGGGGGTGGGGGGAGATGGGCCTGCGCTCAGTCCCTTGCCCTGTTCATTCTGCCTCTACCACGAGCCCCCCCACCCCCCTCCCCGCTATGTGCCTGCAGCCTCGCCCCGGCCCGGCCCAACCGCTCCCCAAGGCCTTTCCAGGAGTCTCCCTTGCAGTGCTTTAGGAGGTGGCACTGCCCTTGCAGGACTTCCCTTGTGGCTCAGCTGGTAAAGAATCTGCCTGCCATGCGGGAGACCTGGGTTCAATCCCTGGGTTGAGAAGATCCCCTGGGGAAGGGAAAAGCTACCGACTCCAGTATTCTGGCCTGGAGAATTCCGTGGACTATATATAGTCCATGAGCTCGCAAAGAGCTGGACTTTCCCTTTCACTGCCCTTGCAAAGCTCCCCCCACCAACTGCAGTTAAGCAGGGGGCGGCTGTGAGCTCCTGGTCTCAGCGTCGTCTCGGTTCTTTTTTGAGCCACACATGATCTATTTTTTTCCTTTTGAGTTTTCTCCTTTCAGTAGAGGTCGGTTGATCCCCGCAAGGGTCACCCTTAACGACTCCGACTCCTCATTTGTCCACACATGTTGGAAGGAGGGAGCTCCTGGCCCCTAAGCTAGGATGACTTTGAACTTGAGCTTCCTTGTCCTCTCAGCCCAGCCTGGTTGCAGCTTATGTAACAGNGCTGACTCTGCTGCTACACTGTGAGGAACAGGCTCTAGGCCTGGCAGACACCCTCGCTTCCTAGCTGTGTGTCTCTGAGCAGATTGTTCAGCCTCTCCGAGCCTTGATTTGTGCACCTGAAAAATAGGAAGGCCTGTGCTTGTTGGGAGGAGTGATTGAAGTAACATCTGCGAAGCTCTCTGGACAATGCCTGGCCTGCAGTAGGGGCTTTGGAATGATAACTGCTGCCCTTTCTGCCATGCTGAGTCGCCTTCAGCCCTGGGTCTCCAACAGCAACTTCTTTTTAGTTTCTGATTTTAGTTCTTTTGGTGAATACCTCTTTAAAGCTAAATGATGTACCAGAGCTGTTTTGTCTTTAATTTTCAGGGAATGAATGTAGACTTTTGACTCCTTGATATAGAAAAAGATGTTGAAAAGCATGAAATTATTCAATAAAGGAGATCCGCCTCTTCCCCTTTATTCCTTCTAACCTTCTGACAGTTTCGTGTGCTCTATTTTCTGGGCCTTTCTGATGAGGGCAGGCGAGCCTGGATGCTTTTTGGCCCCCAGTGAATCACTCTGAGGTTCTTGGGGAACTGCCTTTGGGGGGGTGTATGTGCAGCCCCTGCCCATTCTTTCTGTCTCCTGATGATCTCTGCCTCCATTAGTGCCCCCTCAGACGTTATGCTTCTGACATTCTCTGACGTGGAATGGAAGGCTGACTTTTCAGAAATGGCCGTGCGCTGTTTTGTGTACTCATCTTGACATTTTCAAAATGATGGGTCGGGAACTCAAACTTCCGGGTTTGGGGTCTCAAAGTGGGGTCCCAGAGCTGTCATCTGTTGGGCCAGCCTGGAAAAAAACGTTGTTAACAGCATTTAAAATCAAACTTATGTAAGAATATAAAGATACATACAGATAAAGATAAGATACATAAAATCAGATTTGTGTACGAACATGGCTGCTGGTTTCTTGGAGCCAGGCTGCGTCCCCGTGGGGGACCGTGGGCTGGAGGCAGGGCTGCCACTTGGCTGAGCATGTCTGCCCGCTACCTAAGGCCCCTGCTTCCCTCTGAGCCCCTTATAGCATCCACTGCCATTACTTTTTGGTCCTGTGTCTACTTTGGGGACCCCTGCCTAAACAACTTGCTTTCCAAGTCACTATAAAGAAACACTGTGTGTGTGTGTGTGTGTACACATGTACTTGTGTGTGAGACTGTACACACAAGTGAGAAAACCCACCATTGCACATGTGGAGAAGTTCACAAAAATTTATCAAGTTATTGAACTTTATCAAGATATATTTTTATCTCTTGTGATTTCCTTGTAGTTCTCATTCTGTTTGCATGGGTTCTTTAAACCTTTTCTTCTCATTTCCAGATTATGTAGAAACAATTGTTTTAAAGTGGGGGTGGGGTAAGGGTTTAGGGAACAGAATTTCATCAGATTCCTGATTTTCCTGGGGAGCTCAAAGGAAGGCTGGGAGAGTTGCTGGAGGCTGCACGCTGGGAGCTGGTTGAGTGTTGAGGGTGTGCGCTCCATCTTAGGGGGTGGCTAGGCCTGGTGCTGTCATCTCAGCTTGGGGGCAGGCTGGGTCCTTGCCCCTCCACCTTTTGGTTGTGTGACCCTTCGCTTCTCTGGGCCTCCGTTTCCTCATGCACATAACGGGCGTAGTACACTTTGCTTCTCAGTGAAGTTGTGAGAATTCAGTGAGATTGTGTAATTCAAGTGCTTTTCGCCTTGCTGGGGATACAGGAAATAACGCATAGCAGCCACTGGCCATCTGAACACTGGGGACATATCCTGAAGCATTTTAATTTTTCATCATAACCAACTGCAAAACAGAAACTCTGGGTGGGTAGGGGGAAAGGGGAGGCAGGAAGGAGAAACAGAACAAAGAGCTCGAACGGGCCCGAGATCGACTTAAAAAGTTATGTTTTGGAGCTCAATATAGTTCATCCTTTCTTTTAGAGATAAAAGGAACGGGAGTGGGTAGTCAGAAAAAGATATAAAAAGCGGTTATAAGTTTGGAGAACGGCAGCGTAGGTTAGGTATATATCCACAGAAGAGCCCTCACTGTTTATTTCTGTGTGTGTGCCCTCATGAGCCCTCTCTTTAAATATCACCACGTACGGGCCCCAGGGGAGTGTTTGTAAAGGCTCTTTGAGGTCTTTGAAAAAAGATGCTATATAAAGCCAAGGAATTATTACCCAGATCTATGTATATGGGAGCGTGCGCGTGCGTATGCTTGCACATGTGTGTATGAGCCCAGGTGTCTAGCTACAGCCACCCAGTTTTCTCCCTTTAATCTTGAAAAGGGAATCAAAGATCAGTTGATCTCAAGACAGTTTCCCTCCTGGAAGGTCTTTGTCGGCCGCAGGTGGGAAGGCTCTCTTTGAAGTCGCCCGTTTCCAGCAGCCTCTGACGCCCACCCTCACTGTGTGAGTGGGGCGTTCCCTGCAGTGCCTTTGTTTCCGTTCGGGTGCTTGGCCACTGGCTGGCCCCTGCGCTGCTCGTCTGTTTGAAGTCTGGGGTTCGTGTGTCGATAGGGGCGGGGGAATGGTTTTGCAGGCTCACCTAGTTCTAGGTCATGGTCACGATATTTAAGAATCCATCTCTTCCTTCCTGTGTGTATCCATTCATGAGGCTCCTATTGGAAAAAAGTGAGTCTGAATCCCCGTCACTCTGGCAGGAAATTGCAGCCGTGAACTGGTAGTTAGTTCCTCTAAGTGAAGCCTTGAACTTATTATTAAATGTGCTCGACATTTCTGCCCGGCCCATCGTGTGCTCGGTTCCAGGAGCTGAGGGGCAGATTCTAGCAGTGGGCGTCAGTCAGTCACTCACTCGTTGGTTAATAATCCGCTTATTCATCTGGCCTTGGGTTCGTTCTCCCAGTCTCGTGGGTGCCGGGTCCAGGGGTCCCTGCTCGCAGGGGCCCTGCAGGCTTGGGGGGCAGGCTCTGCTAGCCTCGCCTGCAGAAGGGCGAGTCCATCCTGATGGGTGGAGCGTTCCTGGAGGTGAGAATGGACAAGGTGTGGTGGGGCTTAGGGAGAGTAGGGGCCGCGAGCTCTCCTTGGCTTGTTGGGCTGGAACTCGGAACCTCTCAGGTGAGAACCGCAGCAGGGAGGTTATGGGGGCTCCCGGCAGCCTGGCTGCTGGGTGCCTGCCTGCCTGCCTCAGTCCTGGGGCGGCTCAGTCTCTGCCAGCCGGTCCCAGAGAGCTGTCTTGGCAGTACTAGTGCGGCCAGAGACCAAGCCAACCAGTGGCGAGTTCACCCCCTCAACGGGGACTCTCTTCAGAGTCTGGGCTCCCCTGTGTTCCATGGTCAGTCTGCAGGGCATGCGTGACATCTCTGATGCCAGCCACTTGGCCAAAACTCAGCCTTCTCTCTGCGCTGAGTGGTCTTGCCCCTCCCTGAGGGCTTTATTGGCTTTATCTCTTTGGGCTTCTGTCCGGGGCTTGCATCTCACGTGTCCCTGGCCAGGCACCTGCACCTGGCGACTAACTGGGCCCAGCGCCCTGTCCTCGGCTAAGCTCTCAGCAGGCAGATTCTGGTGGAGCGATTTAGAACTGTTTGCATTCGGGCCAGGTGCCTCTGCTCCCATCCTGTATCCCTGATCGGAGCTAGTGGCCCATCCCAAATTTCGGGAAGTCTCTATCAGAGTCAGCCAGCCACCCTGGGTCTCAGCACTATCCTCAACCTGCGGATGCCCAAAGCGCCAAGCCCGTGTGCAGCCCAGGCCCTCTGCTGGCTCACCTCTGGAGAACCGTCATAGGTGGAAGATGATGTAGGGCAGGGGACTGAGCTGGGCCTGCCAGAGGGATGGAGGAGAAGCCGAGGGGACCGGTGAAGAGGCAAGAGGGATCTTCAGCATCTAAGGCAGCAGTGGGTCCTGGCTGTGTTGCATCTATGAACAGCCTGGATTCTAGCCGTTGGGCCCCACCATCGACACCATGTCTGGCAGGCCGCACACTAACTGCAGAGGGCCCGCGTAGGAGAAGGCTGTGGTGGGGAGCGGGGCCCAGAGCTCCTGGGGACCTTCTCATCTTTTCTGTAGAGGCTTGATGGTCAGTGGTTTAGGCTGTGTGGCCCCGCAGACTGCATCCCTGTGGCTCAGTTCTGCTGCTGCGGCATGACCGCAGGACAGACAGGTTGAGAACGGATGGCAGGGCTGTGACCCAGGAAAACTGGTGTGGCGCCCCGCCCTGTCCCATGATGCCGGCTGTACCAGTGCCAGTTTATTTTCCAGCTGAGGGGATGGAGAGAGAGAAGGGGCCCAGGAGACCGGTGGGATCTGGGGCTTGATTAGAAAACCTGTGTTCTTCCTGCTCTGCCTGTTCGCTTCCTTGAAGAGCTTAGTTTCCACAATGGACCAGTTTTCTGTTAGATTGGCCTTCAAGGTACAAAAGTTAAAAAAACAAAACTATCATTTCCTTAATCGACTTGTTCTTTGCTTGCATATTGAGATGGGCTGTTGTTGCTGCAAGGTGGCATAAATGTTTGTTTCCATATTTATACTGTTTTTATTGCTGCATTTCACATATTTAAATTACGCTTTCTGAACTTTATATTGATATATAGTAACAACAGAGATTCAAGTCTTGTTTCTTGCTCCCAAAATGGTTCTCTTCCCTGGCAACATTTATGGACCAGTTCATCCTTTTCGCTTTCCAGGTGGCTCACTGGTTAGAGTTCACCTGCCAATACAGGAGATGCAGATTTGATCTCTGGGTCAGGAAGATGCCCTGGAGAAGGAAATGGCAACCCACTCCAGTATTCTTGCCTGGAGAATGCCATGGATAGAGGAGCCTGGTGGGCTACAGTCCACGAGGTCGCAAAGAGTCAGACACGACCGAGTGACTAAACAGCCATCCTTTCTGCAGTAATTTCAAATGCTCTTTAACCCAGACTGATTTGCCGTGGTTAACCTTCTCCTGTGTTTTTGACTGGATTTGCTCTTCAGTTCTTCGAAGCCAAGCATGAAACCGATTTCTCAATGAATCATTCTTTGCCCTTCAGCCTTAGGAAGGAGAGCCCCTGACTCAGCTGGGCTCTGCAGAGGCTGCAGAAAGACTGCGCTGCTATCCCTCGAGACGTGTGGCGGCAGGTGATAAAGACGGAAGGAATCACCATGGCAGAGACTAAACAAATCATGGGATGCGGGTGCCCGGAGAGGAGAGAGGATTACAAGCTAGGCAGCACTGCTGCTGAAGTGTGTCCCTGAACTTGGAGAAAGTAGATTGTTTACATGAGGTCGGGGATTCAGCCCCTTGGC
This sequence comes from Neotragus pygmaeus, assembly GCA_006410875.1. Lineage (NCBI taxonomy): Eukaryota > Metazoa > Chordata > Mammalia > Artiodactyla > Bovidae > Neotragus > Neotragus pygmaeus. The sequence continues at coordinate 149,711 of SJYV01021152.1, forward strand.
GTTACCCATTCCAGAGAAGTCAGCAGAGTGAATGCATATAAAGTTGTGTGTGTGTGTGTGTGTGTGCTCATTTGCTCAGTTGTGTCTGACTCTTTGTGACCCCTTAGACTGTAGCCCACCAGGCTCCTCTGTCCATGGAGTTTTCCAGGCAAGAATACTGGAGTGGGTGGCCATTTCCTTCTCCAGAGGATCTTTCTGACCCAGGGATTGAACCCGGGTCTCTGTGTCTCCTGCATTGGCAGGTGGATTCTTTACCACTGCGGCACCTGGCATGCCCGTGTCAAGTTGAAGCCTGTCAGGAGTGATTTTTTTTGTGGGGTGGGTGTTGGCTGGGGGAGGATACCTGCTCTCAGGCTGTTGCCTTTTTCACCATCACCAGGAGGGTTCTGTTGTGGTAGCTTAGGGACGACTAGGGGCACACTCTTCTTTGAAATATTTGCAGGATCAGAGTCCTGCTGGACCTGTGTTTGTGTCCTCTGAAATTTAGATGTTGGTGCCGACACAGGCCCTGTGTCTGGGGGTGCAGAGCACGCAGGGCCGGGGAGGGAAGGGTTATGATGGAGGATGCTGTGGCACAGCAGCGGTGCTCATCCCCCTGCTTCTGTGGCTTCTGTGTGACCAGTTGTGGCCCCTGCAAAGTGCACTTGCGGCCAAGATGTCTCACTGCAGCTGGTCGTGGCTGTTCTCTGCCCCAAAGGCATTCATCTTTTCTAGGTCCTCCTGGGAAACCCTTCCTCCTCCAGTTTTCTTTCCTCCACAGACTGCACACGTTTCAGCTGCACGATTCCTAGTGGCAGTATTCACGATCCCCGGATTGTTTTTGTTGTCAGTTGCTAAGTCTTGTCTGACTCTTTGCAACCCCGTGGACTGTAGCCCGTCAGACTCTTCTGTCCATGGGATTTGCCAGGCAGGAATACTGGAGTGGGTTGCCGTTTCCTGTGCCAGGGGATCTTCCCGATCCAGGGATCGAACCTGCATCTGCTACATTGGCAGGTGGGTTCTTTACCACTGGGCCACCTGGTCATGCCATGCCTGAAAGCCCAGAGCCCCGACTTCACTGCTGTGGTCCCCTCTAACTGACATCTCACTCTCCAGGACTGATTTCCCAGGTTGCCCATGCTGAGCTGGTTTGATGGCTCATAAAAGTCTATTATCTAGTCTGTTGCCCTAGGGCATAGACCACTTAAAAAAATCCCCTTGCATTTCCCAGGGTTGAGGTCCGCAGGAGCTGAGTAAACCCTGTATCTCCTGTTCGCGTCCCTGCTGAGTCCAGCCGCACTTGGGCAGCCACTGCTGCCTTGTCCCCGTTCCTGCCGTGGGANCATAGACCACTTAAAAAAATCCCCTTGCATTTCCCAGGGTTGAGGTCCGCAGGAGCTGAGTAAACCCTGTATCTCCTGTTCGCGTCCCTGCTGAGTCCAGCCGCACTTGGGCAGCCACTGCTGCCTTGTCCCCGTTCCTGCCGTGGGAAGGACGGGCGCTCATTCATGGTGATCAGTAACATTTACTGGATGCTTTCTGTGTGCTGGGCGTCGAGTCGTCACAATGCTTGTGTGAGGTAGTGACCGAAAAGATCCCACTTATAGAGAAAGGAATCAATGCTCAGAGAGGGTGGGTAACTTGCCCAAGCTTACCCAACTGCAGAGGCCGAATTTGAACCTGGGACCTGACTCTAGAGATCATGCTCTGAAAGCCAGCACCCTGAACCACCTCCTTGCATTTGCTGCGGTGCGGAGTACCCCCAGGGAGCTTTAGTTTACTCTTACATCCTGCAGGGAATTCCTCTTTTGTATTTCTCAGAGCTAGAAACCCCCTCCAGGTTACCCAGCAGTTTGATGGCTGAGCTGGGGCTTGAACACAGATTTCCCCAGCCCCAGGGTCTGGTGGTAGCAACCTTCCATGGGTCCTGCTCCTGTCATTGGAGTGGAAGCTATTGGAACCACCGCCCCCTCCACCTGACCTTCTTGCCCCCTGCAGGTCCCCGCTGAAGCCTTTTATCTCTCTCCAGCTCTTGGACCTGCACAGGACAGTATCCACAATCTTTGTCCATAGAGAGGGTTTGGAAGTTGACTTGGGACCCTGCAGGCAGCTTGGCTTGTCCCACGTGGGTCCCTGCTCTGTGTTTCTGAGCATCCTCATCAGGTGAGAAATGAAACGAGGCTTCAGCCCGTGTGTCACTAGACGAAGGTGTGCCCACCGCGTGACAGCTGGTACCTTTGTTCTCCGTTTCAGTAGTGTTGTGCACAGGTAGAAATCATCTCTCTGCATTCTTTACTTTCCATAAACCTTGACCAAGCGCCTGGTGGGCCTCGCAGGTGGTAAAGAATGCACCTGCCAGGGCAGGAGATATGATTTTAATCCCTGGGTTGGGAAGATCCCCTGGAGAGGGAAATGGCAGCCCACTCCACTATTCTTGCCTGGACAATCCCGTGGACAGAGGAGCCTGGTGGGCTATAGTCCAGGGGGTCGCAGAGAGTCAGACACGACTGAGTGGTGAGCATGCACACACATGCACAAGCGCCTGGCATGTGAGAGCTCTGGGGACCCCAGATGCGTGGCATGCTGTGTGCCTTGAAGTTGTGAGGTGATTGCAAGAGACAGAGGCAGTTAGCTGTTGCAAAGCTCTGCAGCTTGCTGCGGGGTAGGGGAATCATGGTGGGCTTCTTGGTTGAGGTGTCTTTTTCATCCTGGTCTGAATAGATGAGTTTCATCAGATCAGGATGAGGGGGTGGTGGTGAACACGAGGAAATCCATGAAACAACAATGCGTTGGAATGTCATTCAGCCTTAAAAAGGAAGGCATTCCTACCACAGGTGGCAACATGGATGAACCTGGAGGACGTTATATTAAGATGAGCTGGATCCAGAAGGACAAACACTGTATAACTCCTCTTATGTGAGGAATCTAATGGTCGAACTCTGAGACGCAGAGTGGAAGGGTGGTTGCCAGGGGCTGGGGCAGGAGGGAGTGGGGAGATGCTCTGGGTGTCAGGCTTCAGGCCAGCCACATGGGTCAGCTCCAGAGCCCTCGTGTGTGATGACATTGTGCTCGGACATGGCCATTAATATCCGTGAGGAGGGAGATCTCGGGTGAAGTGTTCTCAGCACAACGGAAAACTGTTGGGCTTGCGTCTAATTCAGGGAGAGTCGCTCACATTTGGGGGGAGGGACAAAATAGTGCAGCCCCATCACTGAAGAGCGTCCTTAGGGAGGCTGGCTCAGAGGCTGCTGGCCCAAGCAGATCGCTGTCCGCAGGTGAGGCCAGGTAAAGGGGTTGGTGACGCCAGGCGGGGTTGCCACACCCACATCTCAGCATAAGGATCGCGCCTGTGGGTGGTGAACCGCTCCCTCTAGGAGAAGCCTGGCACGGGAGGGACCAGGGGCCCCGGAACCCGAGCCTTCTGCCTGCTGGGTCCAGGGTGCCAGGCTCCCTGGCCGTGGGTGTGTCTGTACCAGGCACATGTGCCCTGCTGAGCTCTCTTCCCACTTATATCCAGGGCACGTGTAAATCAGGCAGGCACGTGGCACACTCTGCAGATCAGAAGGCTGGCGTGATCCCTTTGATCAAGAGATTTCAGCCGGACTTGGTGGGAAGGGAGATGAGCGGGCGGAGCACAGAGGGTGTTTAAAGCAGTGAAACTGTGACGATACTGTCATGGTGGATTCATGTCATCGTACAGATTTCCAGACGCAGGGGACATGCAACCCCACGGGCGAAGCCTGATGTGACAGTGGGGATTGTGATGTGTCAGCGTGGGTTCGTCATTTGTAACAAACATCCAGCTCTGGTGGTGGGTGTTGGTAATGAGGGAGGCTGTGCGTGAGCAGGGGCTGCTGGTAGATGGGGGGACCTCTGTACCTTCCTCCTGATTTTGCTGTGAACCTGAAATGCTTTATAAAATGGTTTGTGTTAAAAAAAAAAAAAAAGATATCACTTCTTCTAACCTCATGTTGCAACGATAAACAACAATATATCCAGTGCTCTGCTTCTATAAGAAGCATGGGGCAGCTGAGGCCTCCAGAAAAAGTCCTCGTGAGAAGACTCAGATGTCACACGAGCCTTGGAGTGAAGGAGCAGCTTCCTGAGCCTAGGTCTCCAGTACCCGGCTGCAGCCTTGCTCTCTGCTCTGGGTTTCTTGAAGATAAGAGCCAAAGAGATATCACTCAGCTGGTCTTCAGTGATGTGTTAAGTCTTGATTTTTTTCCCCCTATGGCTATGGTGTCACAGAATTAGACTACCGGCTTGTGTTTATTTTTACCACTGTTTTCAGTTACCATAAAAGTGTGAAATCTAGCATCACGTCAGGTTCTAAATCGTTGGTGCTCCCGGGTGCCGCCTGTGAGAGGCAGTGTCTTTACTCAGCGCCACCTTGCCTGGTTTCTCCTCTGAAGGTTACAGCGCTCCAGGGAGGTGGAGAGGTGGGTGCTGTTCATCCCCACGAGAAAGGCTCAGAGAGGCCAGACCCTGGTACAAGGCTGAGAACCAGGGCCCTCGTTACCTGGTCACGTTCAGCGTGTAGTCAGACACTGTCTCCTTGTGGGCGCGCGTGACTGTCTGTGTCTGTCATCCATTAAGAAATGCTCTGTTAAGGACACTCTTCCCTTAGGTAAGTCGGGAGCCTGGCTCTCTCCTTGGGAAGGGGCCTGATAGCCAGCAGGCAGGCACTCAGTAGATGCTTGTTGTTGATGTTTGGTTGCTCAGTCGTGTCCGACTCTCTGTGACCCCATGGACTGCAGCGCACCAGGCCTCCCAGTCCCTCACTATCTTCCAAAGTTTGCCCAAGTTCACGTCCACTGACTTGGTGATACCATCCAACCATCTCATCCTCTGCTGCCCTTTTCTCCTTCTGTCTTTCCCAGCATCAGCGGCCCTGGCTCTGGACACAGCATACTACGTCCCATGGGGCCAGGGTCTCCTCCCCTGCTGGTAGGACGCCCTGGCTTCCATCCTGGCTCTGACATGGAAAGGTGCATGGCTGCACAGCTTATTTCATGATGTCTCAGGTTCTTCTGCCTTAATATCACTGTGGTATTTTGATGAAATAGTAGTTCTTAATCGCTGCAAGTGAGTGATGGTGATTACCACTGGTTCCTGGGGTTGAATGCAGAGATTGGAATTGGGACAGATTTGGACGCCAGCTGTGACTTTACATCTTCTCTCTGAGCCTGGTTAAAGGCCTGTAGAAGGGACTGGGAGACCACTTCTCGGAGAGTCGTTCCGTGACACCAGCAAGGCTGTGTGCCCGGGGCGCTTGCCTGGTGAGCACTGGAGTTGTCATCCAGCCCTCGAATCTCCAAGCTCGCTGGGGGCCGGGCCACGTGGCCCTCCCTGGCACGCCCTGCCTCCTCGTGTGGCCTGGCTCATGCCTGCCCCAGGGCCTTTGCATGTGCCCTGTGCCACATGGAGTGTGCCCTCCATCCAGCAGCACACTGGCTCCCTGTCTCCCCTGGGCCCCCAGAGAGGCCTTCCCAGCACAGCCCACAAAATGACACCCTCCCACCACCTGTCTTTGCACCCCACTTGGCTTTCCTCCCAGCGTGTTTCGTCGTCCCATCTGTTCCAAGTTGGTTGGTGTGTCTCCCCTCCTAGGGAGGGGGCCCTGCCTTATGCAGGTGGAGACTTTGGTTTTCTCTATTCCTTCTTTACCTACAGCACTAAGAGCAGCTCTTGGACCTTGCAGGTGCTCATTAAGTTTGCGTTGACCCAGTGAATTTTGAATTTTCTTTGGCAACACCTTGGTTGACCCCAGGAGAGGGACACCTCAGACCCTCCTGGTCAGCACACCTTGCAGGGCCTGGTTCCTCACCACGTGACTTGCGGGTTTCACACCATCACAGGTGTGATGGGAAGCCAGGCCTCGACCTCCTAGCTGTGTCCTTGTGATGCCGACGTGGCTGTTCTGGGTCAGAAAAGATGGGAGGGCCTATTTTTTGACCCAGAGGCTGAGCAGGAGCCCTTGTGATTCCTCATCCTTCCTCTGAGACCTGGATGGTGGGCTTCCGCCCCCTCTGTGGCCGCCTGTGGACAGCGTGGGTCCTGGGACCCGTTTCTTGCCTCAGCGTCGTTGGGCCTCTTTCTGCCTAGGTATCCTGAGTATAAGGGGACAGAGGAACCACCTATTTATCTCGCCCTTATCCTCCCCCATTTCTTCCTCCTTCCCAATTCATTTGCACCCCAACAACATGGGGTAGTGTTTCTCAGGTGCGTGTAAAGGAGTAAACGAGATAACAGGCCTTGAACAGAGCTTGACAAGGAGAAGAGTTTGAATTTTAGCTAAAGAGAGGATACCAACAAACCATACTTCTTTCCAAAAGAGGACTGGAAGCAGCATATTAAAACAGTTTGAAAAATAGAGCGAAACGGGTTATATGTAAATTGGCCCCAGGTGGAAAGACAGCTTGGTGGTCAGAGGGAGGGTTAGGGCATGTTGCGGTGGTCGCATGGCCAAGTAGTTGCACTGGATGTGTGACTTGGGTTGTGAGACTTTGGCTGTGGTTTCTTTGCAGCCAGTTCTAAGAGGATTGGTTAGGGGAAAAAAAAAAAGAAAAAAACAAACTGGCTTTCCGAGGGAAATTCACAAGTTCCTGGGCTTGAGATCTGAGTGTTACAGTAAATAGTCCGCTGTGGGTAGCCAGTGACAACAGGTAAGCTTGCTGTAGATGGAAAACTTGGATGCTTGTTGAATTTAAAGGTGTGATTCTCTATCAGTGAATTGCTGTCCCACATTGCAGATGTCAGGAGAGCTGCTCCTGCGAGTGATTATGAACTGTGTGTTGGAGGGGCCCTGTCCCCCTCCACGGTATATGGGAGTCAGCACAAGAAGACCAGATCTCTCGGTAACCTTGAGTGTGTCTGGGCCAGGATGGGCTTCCCACGTGGCTCAGTGGTAACGAATCTGCCTGCTGACGCAGCAGATGTGGGTTCAACCCCTGGGTCAGGAAGATCCCCTGGATCAGAAAGATCCCCTGGAGGAAGAAATGGCAGCCCACTCCAGTATACTTGCCTGGAGAATCCCATGGACCGAGTAGCCTGGTGAGCTCCAGTCCACGGGGCCGCAAAGAGTCGGACACGGCTGAACACGCAGGAGCATGAAGTCAGTTTCATGAGATCTGCTGTCTGACCGGTGGTTGATAACTGGCTCTAACTGGGAATAGATCATTGTTCAAAGCAGATGCTGTCCGGTTAGCAGGGACTTGGATAAGCACTCAGAAGCCATCAGTCTGTAACTTCCTTAGCGGCTGGTTATGTTCACCAAGGAAACGCCTCCACATTTATTCTCATGCTGCCCTGCCTTTGGATTCTTTGTGGCTTATAAGAGTGATTGACTGAGCCCACTGGATCTCCTAGACTGTATAAGAATTATTTTTGAAAGGGAAAAGGGAACTCGTCTAGACAAGTGGCCCTAAATAGCACATAATCCAGACCGGTGAGGGGCGGTGTAGCAGGCGGGATCTGCCGGTTAATTTGGACTTGGCTTTCTTCCCTTAGGTGACCTGCGACAAGCCATCGTGGCCATGATGAACAGGAAGGACGAGCTGGAGGAAGAGAACAGGTATCCAGCGCTGGGGCTGGAGGGTCGCTCCTTCACAGAAATCCCACCTCTGGGGCAGGGAGAAGATCACCGTGAAGGAAGTTTTGCTTCAGGGGCAGAATTGTGACCCGTGATTTCTGATTTTTTGTTCTGAGATGTACTACTTTATTTTTTCAACTTTTTATTTTATGTTGGAGTAGAACCAACTGACAGTGTTGTTATAGCTTCTGGTGAACAGCAAAGGGACTCAGCCGTATATATACATGTATCCATTCTGGGATGTACCATGTTAGTATGTATAACGTGGCTTGAGTGTTAATAAGGAATGAAACAATCAGGTGCTATCTTAGAACAAACTGAGAATTTGTAAAGCATTCTTTAAATTTTTTAATTCTTTTTTTTTTTAAAGATAGCCTTTGAGATATAATTCACATATCATACAATTTATAGATTATATAATTTAAATATCATATAAAACATAAAACTTATTCAGTGCTTTTTAGCGTATTCACAGATATGTGCAACCATCTTACCACAGTCAATTTTAGAACATTTTCTTTGCCTCAAAATGAAGCTCCATCTTCACAGCTGTCACCCTGAGCCCCCCTTAAGCAGCAGGTAACCTTTCATCGAAGTTCTGTCCACCATGTTCCAAGCACTAGCATACTTAACATTTTCTCAAATTGGGGATACCTATAGCAAGATGGTGTATGGAGTCTTCTGATTTTCCCCAAAGCCCTGTTGTAGACACTGAGAGGGCAAAGGGTTTTATTCATTTTGATTCCCTGTTGAAACCAGGGCTAGATACCAGACAGCTGTTAGCTGTGTTGCCTCTGTCTAGTTGCCCAAAGGCAAACTGCTCCAGTGCCAGGACCTTGTCTGGGCTACAGGCTGGTCAGTAGAGGGGTCTGCCTGCGGTTATCTGCAGAGCCTCTGTGAGCACAAGTCTGTTGGCCTGGGGGTCAGGGAGTAGGTGTGTATGTGTATACACGTGTGTGCATGCTCATGCCACCCTCTTATGCTTGCCCCTGAGCAGGAATTGTGTCCCTGGGGATGTGCATTCTCCCTCATCCTTTATGGAAATGTACAAGAGCAAACAAACATGATTTGGAAAAACAAGTGTTTTTAAAAAGGAATCTTCAGACAGTGTGATTTTTCCAGTGAAAGTAAATCTCAGTGACAGGCTGTGGGCTTTGTAGGATGCTTTTTCCTTTTTTCAGCTGGGGCCATTATCTTGAAAAAAGCCACAGGTTTTGTGTTACTTTGTAAAGAACAATAGTCACTGTTGGGTCATTTCTTCTCCTTCCCAGCAAGAAAAAAAAAATCACACCGAGTTTGTGTTGGGGGGCTGGTTTTCAGGGAATTTTTTCAAAACTTTCAAGGAGCGTTGAATCATGCCATGTTTATTTTTGGAGCGGGGGTTCAGTGAGCAGTGGGGATGAGATGGTTCAGACACTACTGCTTGTGGTCTGGTGTCTCATGGCAGGTGTCCTCTAGATTTAGGAGGCAGCCGTACCAAAGTTAGTAAATGTTTTCGAGAAATAGCCATTTGAGGTCCGTAGATGGTCACCGGAACCCTGCTTGGCTCAATTCTAGGTGGTAACTTGTGGTTATTTCTGGAAGAGTCGCTGTCTTTTCTGCTATTTAAGACCAAAGGTGACAGACATTCAAGCGAATTGTTTGCAGGGTGAACATGCTCCAGATACAGTATAAAGCACGCTCATTGCAATGTCAGGTTATCCATCTCTGTAAGACAGTCCGTATGCTTGTTTAACCTGGAGGTGGCGACGGAGCAAGGGTGAGGGCATTTTGTGAGATCGTGGGCAAAGGAGAAATGAGACTCCCGTCGTCCATCAGATAGCTGGAGCCTGTCTTCTGTGTTTGTGGCTCAGTGGCTTTTTTTTGCCTGTCCTGGCAGCGCTTCCTTTGTTAAATCTCATACGTAGTGTGGCTGGGCCGAAACGTCTAGGTTGAGCATGTACACCTCAGTGTGGGATGTCTGGGAGGGGGCGAGCCTGGGATTGGCTCAACTCATTGTTTTCCCTTGGTTTAAACCACCAAACCCACAAGCTCTCAGAGCCAGGCCTCCGGTGGTTCCCCAGGGCTCATCTTAATTACGACGCAGAGACTCTTGCGCAGAATTGCGTAGCTCCTCAAAGCAGTTTGTACGAGATGGACGTGAACTGCGGTTTCTGCAGAGCCTTGTGGAAGATGAATGAACTAGGCCTTGACTCTCTGAACTCCGGGCTGGCAGCCTCTGAACAGGTGGGATCTCCTCCTCCTCCCAGGTCGCTGCGGAACCTGCTTGACGGCGAGATGGAGCACTCAGCCGCGCTCCGCCAGGAGGTGGACACCTTGAAGCGGAAGGTGGCTGAACAGGAGGAGCGGCACGTCACGAAGGTCCAGGCGCTGGCGAGGTAGGGGGTGGAGGGGCTGGGAGAGGCCCTGGCAAGGCGGAGGGGNTATGTTAATTAACATCTTTTTACTTCCACTTGAAGAATTTCTTCAGCATTTCTTGTACAACAGGTCCAGTGGTGAGGAAGTCCCTCAGTTTTTGTTTGTTAAAATATTAGTTTTTCCTTCATTTCTGAAAGCATCTTTGGAGGGCATTGTACTCTTCATTGACTTTTTTTGCTTAATATTGTGATTGTGGGGAAAGCCATGTGCAAAGCTCTCCAGTCAAGTATTGTTAAGCCAAGCAGCTTCTCAGGTGCTTAGGCCAAGCTTCCTTGTTGGTAGAGGCCAGGAGTTACACTGAGCATGGCTATGAATTAGGTTCCCTGCCTAAGCAAAGCAGCAAAATCAGTTACAAGGCTAATAAAACTGGAGTCCTGAATCAAATAGAATTGTATATCAAGTTTCCTANTTAGGCCAAGCTTCCTTGTTGGTAGAGGCCAGGAGTTACACTGAGCATGGCTATGAATTAGGTTCCCTGCCTAAGCAAAGCAGCAAAATCAGTTACAAGGCTAATAAAACTGGAGTCCTGAATCAAATAGAATTGTATATCAAGTTTCCTAGCCAAACAACAACTGTGTCCTGGCTCTGCAAATGTACACGACTACTAGCAAGGCTCTCTGCTCAAGTGCTGCTGGGTTAAGCAGCTTCCTTAATGTTTAGGCCAGGTTTCCTTGTTGGTAAGTGCCAAGAGCTACACTCAGTAATAGGCAGGATAATAAATTAGCTCTTCTGCCTGGGGAGAGAAAGAGAACCGGTTCTAATAATGAGAAGGTGCTTTGTTTGGCTTGAAGGTGGCATTGGCTTTGCTTGGGAGACAGGCAACCCCTCTGGATAGGCTCTCTGCTCGAGTGCTGCTGGATTAAGCAGCAACCCAGGTGCGTTGACCAGGCTATCAGATCAGGAGCCACACTCAATAGTGGTGAGTATTATAAATTAGCTCACTTGCCTGTGAAGAGTGTCAGGCTTGAATACCAGCAAAGCTTTTTGTTTGGTATCCAAGGCCTGTGGCCTGCTGAGTTTNAAGTGACAAATGGAAATAATACTTACATAGCTGAAATTTTAACTTATGAAATATTGAGTAAGTATTAAATAGTATGCATGCACATGGTTCAAAATACGAAAGTCACGAATGGTTAAACTCTGCGATCGCCAGCTCACCCCTGGAGGGTGGGCAGCGTCCCCTCCCGGAGGTGCCCCTTGTGTGCTCGAGCAGATGCGAACATTCAGATACATGGACTTTCTCTTCTCATCTCCCTCCTCTCCTCTCTTTCTTCCTTGATACGAATGGTCCCGTATCCTGCACCCTACTCCCTCCACAGCTTAGAGACCGTCCTGCGCTGGGTACACAGACCTGCCGTCTTTCTCACGGTTCCTGATACCCCACCGTCCACCCGCAGCAGGACTCACTTGGCTGATGTGCCAGCAGCCAGGTGTCTGAGTCAGTTCTAGCCCTTTGCTACTTCTGATAATCTTCGCAGTTGTCACTGTGTCCTCGTATGAGTGTATTTGCCAGAAAAGTTCCTGGAAGTGGAATTGCTGGGTCAAAGCACTGTGTTTTTCTTTTCCTATTTCTTATTTGTTTAATTTATTTGGCTCCTCCGGGTCTTAGTTGTGGCACATAGGATCTTTGATCTTAGTTGTGGCACGTGAACTCTTAGTTGCGGCCTGTGGGGTCTACTTCCCTGCCCAGGGACTGAACCTGGGCCCCCTGCATTGGGAGTGTGGAGTCTTAGCCACTGGAGCACCAGGGAAGTCCCCACAGTGCTTTCTGAGTTGGATAAAGGTCATCAACCTGCCTTTAACGAGGGCTGGGTCTCCCCCAGCACAGCCCTGCCTCTGGCGGATCCAGCTTTGGGGGTCTTTGATAAAATCACAGGTGAAGGCAGTACTGGAGAAATATTTTTCATTTCCCTGATTCAGAGTATGGTTGAACCTCTTTTTAGTTGAGTCATCTTATTTTCTTTTCCATTGCTTTGTTTATATCTAATTAAAGAAAACTGTAAAGCACCACCCCCCACTTCCAAGCTCCAACTGCCATAATGAGATTTTACTGAATTTGTCACATGCAAACATATTTTTATGGGCTCTACTTGAAATCTCCAGCCCGTCACTTCCTAGGCTGTGTCCTTCTACCATACTAGAAGCTTCATAGTCACCATTTTTATGGGCCTGGATGTGGCATTTCATTGAGCTAGTGCACCATATGAAATAACCACTTCAGATTGCTGGACATTTGAGTTGTTCCCCATTTTATGTAAGATAAGCACTTTAACTGGTTGTTCTTTGTTGTTGTTCAGTCACTAGGTTATGTGTGACTTCTTGCGACCCCATGGACTGTAGCAGGCCAGGCTTCCCTGTCCTTCACCATCTCCCAAAGTTTGCTGAACTCCGCTGAGTCAATGAGTCTGGCTGTCTCATTCTCTATCATCACCTTCTCCCCCAGCCTTCAATCTTCCCCAGCATCGGGGTCTTTTCCAGTGAGTTGGCTCTCTGCATCAGGTGGCCCGAGTATTGGAGCTTCGGCATCAGTCCCTTCAATGAATATTCAGGGTTGATTTCCTTAAGGATTGACTTGGCCTGATCCCCTTGCAGGCCATGGGACTCTCAAGAGTCTTCTCTAACGCCACAGTTCGAAAGCATCAATTCTTTGGCATTCAGCTTTCTTTATGGTNATGAATATTCAGGGTTGATTTCCTTAAGGATTGACTTGGCCTGATCCCCTTGCAGGCCACGGGACTCTCAAGAGTCTTCTCTAACGCCACAGTTCGAAAGCATCAATTCTTTGGTATTCAGCCTTCTTTATGGTCCAACTTTCACATCTTTACATGACTTGGAGAAACCATAGCTTTGAGTACGGATTCTTTAAGACTACTTTAAAAATAGACCAGGAGATGCATCTCATCTTCTAGCGGGGTGTGGTGGGGGAGCCCAGGGTTAAGAAAACTCGACCGCGGCAGCCTTACCATCCCCCTGCTGTCAGCTGTTGTGAGTGACACTAATGTAATTGTTATGTATGTAACGGAAAGTTGGTAGCGTGATCACATATTTATTTATTTTTTGGCTGTGCTGGGTCTTCATTGTGGCGTGTAGGCTGAGTAGTTGTGGCACACGGGCTTAGTTGCTCCACANAGACAAGGACAATACATAATGGAAAATTGCAAGCAAACATATCTGATGAACATAGATGAAAAATTCTCAACAAAATGTTAGCAAACTGATTTCAACAAAATATGAAAAGGATCATATACCATGATCAAGTGGGATTTATCCCAGAATGCAAGGATGGTTCAACATTCACAAATAACTCAATGTGATATACCGTATCAACAAAAGAAAGACTAAAAATGACATGATCATCTCAGTAAATACAGAAGAATGTATTTGACAAAACTCAATACCCATTTATGATTAAAAAAACTCTCATCAAGATTAACATAGAGGGAACATATTTCAACATAATAAAGATCATTTATGATAAACCCACTGCTAACATCAAACAAACCTTTTGTTTGTTCTTGCTTCCCTCTGCTGCAGCAGGGACCCCAATAAAGCCTTGCTTGAATTTCTTGTCTGGCCTCTAGTCAATTTCTATCTATTAGGGAAGGCCAAGAACCCTGGTTGGTGTCTGATTTATGACACTCAATGTGGGGCAGTTGTCCTTTTCTGGGAAGAGGATTTGGGCACCTCTGGGACCACTGAACACAGCTTCCCCTTGGGTGACAAGTGGCCACTTGAACCTCTTGTTTCAGCATCACCGTGTTTGTTAAGGCTGCCTTCCCAGCCCCTGGAAGCCTCAGGACCCTCATTCATGAAATGCTTTCCCCTGCCTTTGTCCCACTCCTGATAGCTCTCTATTTCTCCTCCCTCTGTCTTCTCTCTCTGTCCCCGCTTATTCATGTCCTATCCTTCTGAGAGAGTGGACATTGGGCAGCTACAGCATCACTCCTCTCAGGTTGTGAGACCTGCTCCCTCTGCTTGGCAATGACTCACCTTGAAGAATGACAAGCAGAGGTGGGAGAGGCTTGCCTCACACCATGCAGTCCCTGGTTCAGCAAATTCTCCCTGACGAGAGATTAATGAGAGCCATAGAGGTTTAAACTTCATATTATGTAGTGGCTGGCAGTCCTATCATCCCAGAAGCCTCACCTTTATCTTCCTGCTGTCTCTTCCTCTTTTTCTGTCTTATCTGTTCCTGCTCCTTTTACCTCTCCCTTGATCCTTACATCTGCACTCTTGTCACCTTTATCCTGAAAAAAAATTTTTTTTTAATTTAAAACGAAGACTCAAATTTTAGTTGAAGACCAAGATAATGTGGTATGTCCTTGTCTTGATTCACAGTATTTCCTTCCTTGATTATCTAATTATAGTGCATTCTTTCATCATTAAGGAAAGACTGTCAGAACCCAAATACCGATTCGTGGAAGTCTATGTTTACTCAACAAGTACCAGTGAGCATCTAGACTGTGGCCAGGCTCCTGTGGGCTCCTCCTGAAATGAGAATGGCCCTCGTTTGTCAATACTGAGCACAATCTCCCCAGATATCTACAAAACCTTTTATCAGATCATTTATAATTGCCTGAAATCTATTTGTTGCCAAAATCCACATATTTGGCAGTCACTGGGCTTTTGAAAGAAAAACAAAAGTAGTAAATAGGCATAACCCAGCCTAACTAGGACACAGCAACCCACTCCAGTATTCTTTCCTGGAAAATCCTTTGTACAGAGGAGCCTGGCAGGCTACAATCCATGGGGTCACAAAGAGTCAGGCATGACTGAGCAACTGAGCATAAGCACACAAGCCTAAGTTCCAGTATCTTAGAAACTAAACCCATCAGAGTGAGACAGACTAAACAATTTCATTCATCAGTCTGGACTAATTACTTTATCCAAAAAAGATCCTTTAAGACAAAGATCAGGTCTGCTCACTGAAAGCATGCAATATAATAAGTCTGCTCAGTGGTTTAGGACAGAGGCACAGATTTTACACATATAATTGACTTTTGAAACCAGAGAACATGACTTCACTGCTTAATTCACATCCAAAAAGTCAAAATTCATAAGATGGATAAAAATCAAGTGAGTGACTCTTTGCCTTACAAAACCATTAAGCCTTGGAGCTATTTGTTGTGGAAGCCCTTAAAGATGTCTACCTCTTGAGAGGAAAACGTGTGGCCACTGCAGCTTAAGAGAGTTTGGGAGTCAGAGAAGTTACTGCCAAAGGGAAAATAATCAACTATTCAAGTGAAGACAGAGTAGGCCTGAATTGCTGGGACAATGAACTGTCATATACATGCACAATGAAATGTTAATACTGTTATAGTAATACAACAAACCTTCCTAATACATCATGTTATCCTGTATGCCTTTGGATAAAATCTCAGTGGCTCCTCTCAGGTACAAAATTTGGTAGAAGTTCACTCAGCACCAAGGATTCCTTCGGCACCAATGGCAGCTGAAATTTTTAGCCTGTCTCCTATAACTCTCTCCCTCCTTGAACTCAGGAATGTGTGTCTCCCTCAACTTGTTATGTGGCTATGTGGCTCTGGCTATCATGCAGGCTCTTACTTCTGTTGAGACTATTTTCCCTCATTTCTCTCCATCCCTCGTCTCAGTCGCCTCTCCCCCCTTAGGCCAAAATACACTTTTCCTTCTGATAAGCTCCTACACATCCCTTGAGAGCCAGCTTAAGGATTCACTTTTCTGCAAAGCATTCACTTGTTTCCCAGATCTGATCCATCCTTGGAGCCAGGGACTGAGGGTCCCTGAGGAGAATGTAAAGTGGGATGACTTCCCAATAGTTTCAGACCAAGCTGAATTAAGAAGGATGATGCTCTGTTAGTGACTTTGCTGCCTTGAGGAATTCATAGTAAGTTGTGCGGTGAGGACCCAAAACTATTCAGAATCCAATGCCTTTTTGAAATTATATTTGGCTGGTCAGAGTCCTGGGGGCTTTCTCTAGTTGCAGTGCGCAGGCTTCTCATTGCAGTGGCTTCTCTTGCTGTGGAGCACGATCTCTAGGGAGCATGAGCTTCGGTAGTTGTGCCACATGGGCTCCAGGGCCGGGGCTCAGGAGTTGTGGTGCCTGGGCTTAGCTGCTCTGCAGTATGTGAGATCTTCCTGGACCACGGATAGGACATGTGTCCTGTGCTTTGACAGGCAGGTTCTTTACCACTGGATCACCAGGGAAGTACCTGGAACCCAGTATCTTGAAGAAGGGGGCTTGAACAATGAGTCTATCAGGGCTTTCTCACAAAAGAAGACGAACAGCATTGATAACAAAAATAATTACTATTTTATAACAGAAGGGGGGGAATGAAGATATATAGATAGAGATGCTATAGTTAATTACTATTTACAAAAGTTTATGTTCTAAATGTAACCAGATCAATGGCAGAATACTGCCCAGGACTAAATAAGCAGAGAGATCATTTTATATTTGTAACTTTAAAGCATATAGGGCTTCCCTTGTGGCTCAGCTGGTAAAGAATCCACCTGGAAATATGGGAGATCTGGGTTTGAACCCTGCGTTGGGAAGATCCCCTGGAGAAGGGAGAGGCTACTCACTCCAGTATGGAGAATTCCATGGACTGTATAGTCCATGGGGTCACAAAGAGTCAGATGATCCTGAGTAACTTTCACTTTCACTCAAAGCATATAGATAACTCATATTTTGACCAGACAGCGGTAGAGGTACATTTCACTCTATTATCTACCTATCTGGTGTTCCCAGAGCACTCTTACCTTTTCGGTGTTGTCCTTGCATTGTTTCAGTCTCTGTTGAACTGTCAACGTCTTGAGGTCAGAGTTTTGCTCACTCTGGTGTTTCCAACAATTAGCAGAATTTGGGGCATAGGGTAGGTATTTGTTAAATATTTGTAGAATAAGTTGATTTGTATATGTAATGTCATAGCTTTGTTCCTTTCATTGACTGTTGTGTATCTGGACCTTAAAAAAAATCAGTATGTTGAATGCTCTCAGGAAATACTTCTTTAACAAGTAAATATAGCAGGTTGGTCCTTTCTGCCCCTCACATTTGAAGTGTGATCATATTGCATGCTATGAGGCTAACACAGTGCCTTAGCTGCTCAATGTGTGTGCTTTTTCTTTTTAAAAAAATTATTTATTTTAATTGGAGGCTAGTTACTTTACAATAGTGTGGTGCCCTACATTGACATAATCATCCAAGGGTGTACAGGTGTCCCCCTTCCCGAAACCCCTCCCACCTCCCTCCCCATCCCATCCCTCTGGATTGTCCCAGTGCACCAGCTTTGTGTGTCCTATCTTATGCATTGAACTTGGACTGGTGATCCATTTCACATATGGTAATATACATGTTTCAGTGCTATTTTCTCAAATTATCCCACCCTCGCCTTTTCCCACAGAGTCCAAAATCTGTTCTTTATATCTGTCTCTTTTGCTGTCTCGTGTATAGGGTTGTCGCTACCATCTTTCTAAATTCCATATGTATATATGTTAATATGCTGTACTGGTGTTTTTCTTTCTGACTTACTTCACTCTGTATAATAGGCTCCAGTTTCATCCNTGGGATTCTCCAGACAAGAATACTGGAGTGGGTTGCCATGCCCTTCTCCAAGGGGTCTTCCCCCTCCAGGGATCGAATCTGCATCTCTTATGTCTCCTGCTTTGGCAGAAAAGCTCTTTACCACTAGTGCCACCTGAGAGGCCCCACCAACAGGGTAGGAGGATTTATATATACATACAGTTTATTATTCTGTTTATAATATTTTCTTGTGTTTCTATGTAGATTTCAAATGATGTTTAAGTAGAGATTTTTACCCTTGGAATAGAAAGAAAGGGCACAAATTACACAGAAAAGTTTGAAGAAGAAAATCACTTGGACACAATTACTGTTAATGTATTTTATTCCATTTATGTGTGCATTCATTTTAAACAAATCAGATCATTTTGAGTTCATAAGGTGATGGTTTGTTTTGAAAACCACTGAACAGAGTAAGTAACATGTCCTCCTCCTGTTCTCTTACATGGACATTACTTATGATGGTCGTGTAGAATTTTGTGTTTAGATACGTTCTTGTTTCTCGTACCATTTCCCCCCTTCCCGTCTTTATAGCAGTAGTCCTTCTGTGAACATTTTTTGAGGGGTGGGTCAACTCTTCCTTTTATTTAAAAAAAAAAGTCTTGAGCTGGATTTCCGGAATTGTAATTCTCATTTTAGAAAGTGTGAGTGTCTGTAAAGACTCGTGATTCAGAGGAAAGAGGTCTCGCCTAACCACCCCTGCGGGCACCTGTCCCGTAGGTATCTGGAAGGCCTGCTCCTCCCATCGGTATCTGGAAGGCCTGCTCCTTTGGCCTTGTCAGTGACTGTTCAGCACACCATGGTTTACTTTGTGCTTTTTCATGTAGGTTTGCGTTTAGGCTGCTTCTAGTTTCCTGAGATTGTAGGTAAAGGTTTGGGAGATATTCCTTTGTCTGTGGCTTGTTCTCGCCTCTGTCAGTTTCTTCCCTCAGTCTGTATTTCAGGGGTGAGGTCACAGGGCAAAGGATTTGAAGGTATTTTTTTTTTTTAATATAAATTTACTTATTTCAGTTGGAGGCTAATTACTTTACAATATTGCATTGGTTTTCCATACAGGTTGTGTGGTTCTGGCTCCAGGGCGAGGAGAGCTTGGGCGGGTCCTGTCATGATTTCGTCATTGCTTGACCCCTGCTTTCTTGACTGTGAAGGTGAAGGTATCCTTGGCATGATTGATTTCCCAGCTGACTTTCCTTCTGGGAGCAGAGGAGTGGGAATCCCACACACATCCATTATCTGAACTTGGAACCGTGGACACTGGAGAGACACATACATCCCTTCAGGGCCTTTCAGAAGTCTGTGACCTGTGTCACTTTCCTCGATTATTTTTTTCCCAAATGAGAATGGTGGGTAGGAACAGCTGGAGAAACAGGAGCACGGCAGCGTCTCTTAAAGCAATCACACGCAAGGGGGAAAGCCACGCGCTTGTTTATTTTCTCTAACGCCTCTCGAATGCAATCAAAGACCCAGGTTTTGTTGCAGAACTCAAATTTTTAGGGAGTAAGCAGCAAGGTATATTTGCAGGCCCATCTGCATCTTGGAGCCCGTGCCCCTGTGGAGTGGCTCAGCGTCAGAGCCATTAGCTGTTGGTGCCAGATGTTCCCCACAAAATGTGCACCAAACGCGGACTTGGGTGGCTCATCAAGATGCAAGAAACAAACAGCTGTTCAGGGAAGAGAGAGCTGCTTGTGTCTGCAACGTCGCTTGAGCCCATCGCTTTTCCCCATCAAAGCTCAGAAACAGGAGGAGATAAAAAATTACCCCAACCAATCAGTGTGATAGAACTCTCATTAAAAGGTTATGATAATTATCTACGGGGGAGGCAAATGTGTTTACCATTCATTAACGCTCCGCTTGCTGTCTTTTCTAATGAGAAGTAGGTAGAAACGTCTAGAGGAGTAAATAAAAATAAGAAAATGGCTTTGAGGGAGAACAGAAGAGCCCAGGAAAGGAGCCCAATTAAATTGAGAGAGAGAGATGATGCTACCAAGTGAATGTTGGGGTTTGTGTTACTTGAGAGAAAATGGTTGAAATGAAACAGCTAGACCTGGGTGATCCTAGGAGCTGGAGCCCTTTGCTCCCTTGAACGCCCTGGCTTCTTCCTCTTTGCTTTGGGAGAGGCAGAGTTGGCAACCTGGTTCTTGGCAGAAAATAATTTTTCAAACCTTGCCTTTCCGGTGCGGTTCACAAGGTGGCAATTTCCATGTCACTGAACATGAAGGCTGGGTCTTAAATATAGCCAGCATGTGAATGCCCTGCAGGCGGTGACATCACTGCTAAGCTGCTGCTTGTTATTTTGGAGCCTGGGAGGGGAGTAGCAGGAAGCTCAGGGAGAGGAGATATTCTCGGCAGCGGCAGTAATGCACTTTCAGGAGAGGCAGCTGTCATGTCTACTGGCTCTGGAAGTTTGCAGAGTTTATTTGTTCCGCGAGCAAACAAAAGTTCACTGAGTTCATCCCGGGTGCCAAACGCAGACAAGGTACAGACGCGTGAGATGCTCACCTCCCGTCATGCGGCTCACGCCAAACAGCCATCACAAACACAGTTTATTTTAGGCAGAAGAACTGTTTCTTCAAGTGCAGTCTTTCTTGGAAGCTCCAGATGTGGCCTGCCTGAGAGCTGAGCTGCATGGGTTGGAGTGGAGGCGGCCGGGTCCTGGAACACCACCTCCTGAGCCCCTAAACCCCAACATGAACCACACCTAAAAAGACAGTTTAGAAATGACCAGCTTGTGTGGAACAGGTTTTCCTTCGAGTTCGTGTCCCTTGTTTCTGGTAACGTGGAATAAGGAGTTGTTAGGACTGAACGAAACCCACAGGGGTTCCCTCAGCTCCTCCATGGTGAGGCTGTTTGCTTTCCCCGGGTGGTTTTGCCGGAAGTGGAGTTAATTGTGTCTTATGAGACATTCCTGTTTACCTCCACCCTCAGTCTCTGGTCTGTCACGTCTCACAGCTCAGTCTCTCCCTTTCTCAGGCCCCTTTATTTTGCTCTTTTCCTTTTTTCTGTAGCATCGATCACCTTCTGATATGTTACTGATTAGAATCAGGTGTTACTGCCTCTTCCTCTTCTGCTGTAAACCTCGTGGGGGCAGGGACCTTTGTCTCAATCTGTTCACAGGTGGGCCTGTCTTGTGGGCTTGTGCATTGCCTGGCGCCAGTAGAGCTAGAAATTTGTCAGATGAACAAATGAGTGCTTCTGTGTTTTGCTCTGCTGTGTTTCTTAAGTTTCTAAGGTCCTCATGGTCTAAGACGGCTGCTAGAGCCCCAGCCATTACATCTACATTCTAGGTAGCAGGAAGGGGGAAGCAGAGGAAGAGTAAAAAGAATATGTGCCAACTTTTTTAAGGAGGTTACCCGCAACTCACCCAAAACATTTTCTTTCACATTTCATTGGCTGTACTCTGTTAGGGATTTTGAGAAATGCGTGTGTGTGTGAGTGTGTGTTTAGTAGAACATATTATCATAGAATTAAAACAGAAGAAGGAGAGAACAGGTATTTTGGAAGATAAACTGTGGTCTGTGTTCCGTGCCTTGGACATAGTAAACTCTCATAGAACTAAACTGAACATAGAAAAACCCACTTCTGTTATTCCATGGAGTGAAGAGGCAGCTTAAGTTCTGTTCTGTGGACATCAGTATATCAGGTTGACCTCATGGTGATTAACAAAACAGCTTTTGAGTTAGAAAGACCTTGGCTCAAATTCCTGTGTGAAGCTGTGCTACCTTTGACAAGTTACTTTACCTCTTTGAGCCTCAATTAAAAAAAAAATCTGTGAGACGGGGATAATATAGAACCTCTTCAAGGGTGAGGGTGAGGATTAAGTGAGATAATGCAGGTAGAGAAGTTTGGCCTGGTGTCTGAAGCCCAGAAAGTTAGCAAATGGAGGTTGTTACATGTTATCACTGTCTTCAGGTATATTTTCTAGATGTCATCCACAGATGACAGATGATTTCTGTGTTCCAGAAGCTCACAGAGGGCATTCTGGAAAGGGAGAACCGTTTGTGCAAAGGGAGCGAGGAAGGAAGCAGGGTGACATACTGAGAAAGCTGCAGGTTGCTCTCGATGGCTGTGGCTCAGGGTTCTGGAGTCCAGGGTATATCTGGGGAGGGACTGAGGAAGGTTCTTGAAGGGCAACCTGGGGACAGAGCCCAGAGGCCCTAGTGAGGCATTTGGACAGTGGGGAACTAATGAGCAAGGCCTTTAGGAAGGAGAGTAACGGATCAGATCTGTTCTATGGACTGTACCCTCTCCAGGGCCCCACGGAGAAGTGGATGGAAGAAGAGAGGGGAGAGTCTGGTCTGGAGATGCCCTGAGCTGTTCAGGCGAGAGATGACGCTGGTCACAACTAACCAGGGCCTGCGATTCTAGAGGGAAGATGTGGTGGGCGAGAGCGAGGGAGCATCTACACTGGCCAGCGTGAGGCTACTTGTCCTCCTGGGGTCAGAGTCTGTTTTCCCAGTAGACTTGGTTACGTGTGGGAAGGACGATAAACAGGATGTCAATGAAGTATTTCATACGCCCAGCATAGATTTCCAGGTAGAAGATCAGATCCACCCAGGTCCTTGCTGTGCTGTGCTATGCTTAGTTGCTTAATGGTGTCGGACCTTTGCGACCTCATGGACTGTAGCCCACCAGGCTCCTCTGTCCATGGGGATTCTCCAGGCAAGAATACTGGACTAGGTAGCCATTCCCTTCTCCAGGGGATCTTCCCAACCCAGGGATCAAACCCAGGTCTCCCTCATTGGAGGCGGATTCTTTACCAGCTGAGGCACCAGGGAAGCCCCACATCGTGGCTAGCACCAGTATTTTCACTGTAGACATTTAGTTCTGAGCCTGTGTCTCTTTGTTAACCTGAGCCAAGCAGTGGCAGGTCTTTTGACGAGCGAGTCAGCATCGAAGCTTTAAAAACCTGCACTTGGTGCCCAGGAATGACAGCTAATGAACTAATTATTGCCCGTCAGTCACATCTTGAGATTGCGTGTGCGAACCTGCATCCCTTCATTATTACCGTGGTCACAGGGGCAGCTGGCCTTGAGCTTACAGGAAGGAAGTTGTCCCTGTGTCACCCATGGGGTCACAGCCTATGATTTCGGTTCATTTGTGCAGATTGGGGCTAATTTGTTTAGGTTCTTTTATCTGAAATAGAAATTGCTCAGCAGAGACAAGAGATGTGGTCATTTAACAAACAGATGTGCTGGGATGGGGAGTGTGAGGTGGGACGTGACCTGGGTTTTCCTCCAGGTTCATTGCTAATAGAGGTGACCTTGGCTTTCAGAAGACCTTAACCAGGTCAAGAGGCCTTTTCTCCCTCTGCCATGTGACCATAGAGAGAAACTTCTAATTGTTGTTGTTCGGTCACTAAGTCATGTCCAACTCTTTGCCGGCCCATAGACTGCAGCACGCCAGGCTTCCCTGTCCTTCATCATCTCCTGGTGCTTACTCAAACTCATATCCATCATGTCAGTGGTGCTATCTAACCATCTCATCCTCTGTTGTCCCCTTCTCCTCCCACCTATAATCCCTCCCAGCATCAGGGTCTTTTCTAATGAGTTGGCTCTTTGTGTCCGGTGGCAAAAGTATTGGAGCTTCAGCATCAGTCCTTCCAATGCATATTCAGGGTTAATTTCCTTAGGATTGACTGGCTTGATCTCCTTGCTGTCCTAGGGACTCTCAAGTATTTGCTTATGTTGCTCATTTAACTTTTTAAAAATACATCTTTCAAATACATACTAAAGTAGATGGGAGAGTATAACAAACTCCCATGCACTCGTCACCCAGCCTCGCAGTTATCCATATTGTATTGCTCTTGTTTTCATCCCATTCCACTCTCTACTTTTTCTTTTTTTTTTAAGAAAATATTTATTTGTTTATTTGGCAGCTCTGGGTCTTAGTTGCAGCACATGACCCACGGGTCTGGGGAACAGAGGCTGCCTGTTAATGATGGGCAAATTGTCTTTACATTTTTCTGTCTAATTTTAATACACTTTTTAAAGGTTACCTTCCAGTTACTACGAAATATTGGCCGTATTCCCCGTGTTGTAAGTGCATCCTGAGCCTGTCTTACACCCATGACTTGTACCTCCCCCTCCTCCACNGGTCTTAGTCCTCTAAGCTGACCACTGGGGTGACATAACAGGGGTGAGTGTGCTCTTCTGGCAGCTCACGAGCTTTGAAAGGTCACCGCCAGAAAGATGGTCTGAACAAAGAGGTGAAGAATTCCGTGGTGCTGTTGTCTGACTGCGTGCATGAGTGATGGGCAGAGTAGACAGATTTACTGGGATGCAAAGGTGCCTGGCTGTCAGCCCAGGAGCGGGCTGGAGGCAGCTGAGAGGGACTCTGATTGATATGGGGTTCTTTAGGGGTGGTGAAAGTGCTCTGGAATTAGTGCTGATTGTTGTAGGGCCTTGGGAATATACTGGGGTCGATTGAATTGTGCATTTTAAATGAGTGACTCGTGAATTATGTATCTCTCAATAAAAGTAGAAAGCAGTACATGGGGATTTTAAGCTAAACAAAACCATATGTTCATAACAGCTGTCATTAGTCAAAGACTGGAAAACTAACTGGACATGAGGGTCAGTACCATTCCCTGTTTGTTGATGACTTTGGAACATCAGCATGAGGACGATGGTGACTTTCCCTTTGGGGTCCAAAGCAGTAGAGACTTGATTGCTTTCATCTCTGGCCCTGTGCTATGAGCACCTCATGTGTGCATGCTGTTAAGATATGTAGTCATTTTTTTCTGGTTTTCCTAATTCCACTCAGAGAAGCTGATGTGCTGTAATTGATCAAAGCACACACCAGTTACATTTTTGACAGAGATCCAGTAATAACATTTTCATCTTTCATTTGCTTCACAGTTTTCCCCCCCTAGAGTGTCTGTCTGGTACTTCACAACAGTCTTGGGGTTGATATGATTAATCTCACTGATGGCCCTTAAAGTGACACTGACCTCTTTTCTGACCTTCAGATGTACAGATACGCATGTACCTTGCTCTGTGCCCCAGGAAGTGCACCTTCATGGGCTGGGTCACTGGGCTCCACCGCCCCCAGCTTCCAGCTTTTTTGGCCCCTTTTGGTCCAATGGGAGGCTCAGGCAGGAGGAAGGCAAGGTCAGAGCATTCCTCCTCCAGCCCCTACCTGCTAAGCTGTGGGTTGTGTTCTCGTCCTGGGAGCCACGACTCCTCGTCTGTCCACCTATGCCCCAGTGGGTCTGGGAACCTCTTCCTCCCTCCCCCTCCAGGCCTAGAGGATTCTTGGGGGCGGGGGGTGGTTTCCACCATCACCAGCCCCTGTGTCCCTCCCCATCCCTTCTTGGTTTCCCTTCGCCTCCTCTTCCCCTTGGTAGAGAGTCTCTTCATTAAGCCCAATGATCTCTGGCTTCGTGCCATGTGTTTCCTGCTGGGCTGTGACTGAAGCACTAGGCCTGGTCTAGCTTCATGACTTTGCACTTGGTTATTCCCCCTCCAAGAGATGCTCTTTCCCCAGGTCTTGGCCTGGATGGGTCCTTCCCAGACTTAGCACCGCTGTCACTGCTTGAGGGGCCTTGGCTGTCTCCCCTCTAAGTCACTCTATCCTAGTCTCAAGGCTTCCTTTCTTCATAGAGTACTTTGACCTTTAAATCATCTTTGACGTAGTTGACTGGCTTGCCTTGTCCAGGGCATCCTCCTAAGTTGACCAGGAGTCAGCAGACATTTTCTGTAAAGGGCCAGAGCGTAAATAGTTTCGTCTTTGCAGGCCATAGGGTCTCTGTTGCAGCCGCTGGAATCTGCTTTTTTAGTAGGAAGGTGGTCATAGATAAGACATGAATGGATGCGAGTGTCTATGTTCCAACAACAGTTTATTTACAAAAACAGTGGAGCAGAAATTTGTGGTTGTTGCTGTTCAGTCTCTTAAGTTGTGTCTGACCCTTGGTGACCCCATGGACTGCAGCACGCCAGGCTTCCCTGTCCTTCCTTATCTCCCGGAGTTTGCTCAAACTCATGTCCCTTGAGTCAGTGATACCATCTAGTCATCCCATCCTCTCTCACCCCTTCTCTTGCCTTCAGTCTTTCCCAGCATCAAGGTCTTTTCCAATGAGTCGGCTCTTCGTCTCAGGTGGCCAAAGTATTGGAGAGTCAGCATCAATCCTTCCAGTGAATATTCAGGGTTGATTTCCTTTAGGATGGACTGGTTTGATCTCCTTGCAGTCCAAGGGACTCTCAAGATTTGTGGTAGGTAAATTTTATCTCAGTAAAGCTGTTAAAGCAGCAAAATAGGCAGTGCAATGTGTTTGGCCTGTGGGTCATAGTCTGAGAACCCTGAACTAGACTGAGAACTCCGTGAGCATTAAGACCTTCCTGTCTTACTCATTTTGGGCCCCAGATTTGGATGGGGCCTGTGCCATAGCAGGCGTGTAGGACATGGTCCCTGAACGCACACATAGTGAACGCCCCTGTGTAGGTTGTTGTGTTGAGCAGTGGCAACGGTGGAAAAACAAGACAAAACCCCTTTGACCTTGCTGCCCTGGAGGACACGCAAGCGTGTGTTCATTGTGCAGCACAGCTAGTGGTCCCGATGAAGGGCAAAGTGCCTTGTGGGAGCTCACAGCTGACTCAGCTCACCTGCTGGGAAGCTTGGGAACTGGCCTTTAAGGGGAGCACCCTTGAGCTGCATCGGGTTTTGGCAGGTGGACGGGGGGTGGGGGTGGGCGGATATGAGGAAGGCAGGCTTTTTGAGAAGGTGGGAGAAGTACGGTATGAGGGACTGGACTCTGCAAACCCAGAGCAACACAGGACCCAGAGGAACATTCTGGACAGGGGCCAGATCCTGGAGAGTCCTGCGTGCTGTGTGGGACTTGGTGGCCAGTGTCCTGGCCTGCAGGAGGCTGAGCTGAAGAATTGTCAGCTGGCATGTTGTCATCATGGGTGGTACAGGGGCTGGGCTGGGGGCGCAGGTGGCAGCAGAAGACAGGCTGTCTAGAGTCTCCTTGCCTACAGGCAGGTCTTGGTCTGGAGTGGGGTGCTGAGAGGATGTATGGTTCTTCAGGCTGTATTTTACCTTCAGCCAGGACCACAAAATGTTCCCTGCCTTGAACTTGGTGTAGGTGCGAATGGAAGGGAGGCTGATGGATGGCAGTGCTGTTGGTGCAGGGGGATGGGTGGGTGATGACGAGGAGGGTTCATGTCTCCACTTTCTAGCAGGGTGGGCTGGAGAGGAGAGACAGTCACAAGTACTGTCAACCCTTGAACAACTCGGGTTTGAACCACATGGGTATTTTTCCATAGTAAATACTACAGTACTGCGTGGTCCCTGGTTGGTGGACTCTGTAGATGCGAGGACTATACCAACTTGCATATATCAAGTTGTATGCAAATTAACCCTTGCGTTGGTCAAGGGTCAACTGTAACTGAAAAATTTCCGATGTGAAGCAGGTGGGGGGACGTATGGGGACAGCTGTTTCCCCAGTTGTTGTTCAGTTGCTCAGTCGTGTCCGACTCTCTGTGACCCCATGGACTGCAGAGGCCAGGCTTCCCTGTCCCTCACTGTCTCCTGGAGTTTTCTCAGTCTTGTCCATTGAGTTGGTGATGCCATCCAACCATCTTACACTCTGTCACTCTCTTCTCCTCCTGCCCTCAATCTTCTCCAGCATCAGGGTCTTTTCCAATGAGTCAGTTCTTCGCATCAGGTGGCCAAAGTATTGGAGCTTCAGCATCAGTCCTTCCAATGAATATTCAGGCCTGATTTCCTTGAGGATTGACTGGTTTGATCTCCTTGCAGTCCAAGGAACTCTCAAGAGTCTTCACCAGCACCAGTTGGTGGGGGGGTCAGGGATGGAGGAGTTGGGATTGGAAAGTTGAGAAGGCACCCAATCTCCCATGATTGGGGCCAGATTGATCCAGATAGAGGGAATGCCCTGAGGTGACGATGGGTGTGGGGTGTGTAAGGATTGCAGAGAGGCCAGTGTGAGCAGTGCAGAACCCTTGAAGGGGAATGAGATACAGAAGTAGCCTGGTGATACTCCAGGAGCCCCATCACGCAGGCAGCCATAAGAAGCCTGGGAAACAGACTTTCCAGTTAAGTGAGATTTCTAGAGAATAGGATACTAGCTAGCTATGCCACTTTTAAGAGGACTGGTACCCTAGTGAATTGGGCTGCTTCCCAGGTGGCGCTAGTGTATAGAATCTGTCTGCCAATGCAGGAGACCTGGGCTCAATCCCTGGGTTGGAAAGATCTCCCGGAGAAAGAAATGCAACCCACTCCAGAATTCTTGCCAGGAGAATCCCACGGACAGAGGAGCCTGGTGGGCTATAGTCCATGGGATCACAGAGTCGTATACGACTTAGCAACTGAACAACAAACATAGTGATTTGTTAGGTAGTGGGAGTTTATAAGACACACTGGGGAATCCTTGATAGCGCAGGTTCGAGGCTTTCAGAAGTCGAGCTGTTGCATTGTTCCTTCTGGCCCAGCGTTACAACTTTGAGATTTAGTACTGTTTACGAGTGTGTTCCTTTACAGTTGTTAATATATATATATATATATTTTAAAACTTCTCACTTTGAAATGGGCTGGCATTCGAAAGCTGTGTGAGCAGTCTGAGCATTTGGCTTGTTTTTAATCCTGGAATTTTCTTATTTTGGGCAGTGAAATTCACATGGAGTGTGTTTATTCATGCTTCCTTGACTCACTTCTCCCACGACTGTTCTTGAATTTGCATTGCCACTGTATGAATGAATCAAGAATCTGTCAGGTTTAGTCTTTTGAGGAACAGATAAGGAGAGCTGATCAGAACTTTCCAAGAGGCATTAGCTTCTTATTAAGTGGAAAATACATGGTTTTACACAGAAGCGAGTATAAAGAGAATAGGCCTGTGTTTTTGCTTTGGAGTCATCATCACTCGGTCTGCCTTGCAAAATGTGCTTTTTCTGGGTAATTGTCCTAAAGCATAGAGTAGGTTGAATGACACTCACCTGCAAACATCTTTTTCCTATCACACTGTGCTTTCTAGTTATCAGATGGTGCGATATGACTTGTCAAGCCATTCAGCTTTTAGTGGCATGGAAAGTGGCTCTGTCATTTTTTTTTTTTTTTGGTCTCAGGTCAACTCGCTTATGCTTAAACAGCAAGAATAATCTGTGCAGTCAAAACTGTCGATCCTTTCGTTTCTCAATGTTTATTCAGCTGAACATTTTTTTTGTAAGCCTACTTTATAGTCCTGCTTTTATCATTCAAATATTAAAAATAAACTTTGATTCCCTGAGCACTTCTGGAGGGCATGTGTATCCTTTAGGGCTCTTGGTGATAAGTGTCAGAAAATCCAATGCAAATTGACAGAAGCAGAAAGGTGATTCAGGAGCTCCCATGAGCCAGTTAGGTTTGGCTTCAGGCCCAGCTGGATCCAGGGTCCATTTCTGTTCAGTCTGTCTGGGCCTCCTTTGTAGAGAGTTTCTGCTTTCCATGTTTTCCAAACATGAGATAGCCACAGCGGCTCCAGACCTTCTGTCTTTTCAGTGTTATGTCCAATGGGCAAGACAGAGTTTCTGGCCTCGGAGCAGTCAAAGAGGAGCCTCGGGCTTGACTCTCTCTGGCTCATATTGGGCCCAAACATATGTCCATCCCTGGGTCGGTCCCTGTTGCTTGGAAGAGTGAAGGCCAGCTTAGCCTGCTCTGAATTCTGCACCCACCCTCGGAGGTGAGGTAGTGGAGGGATCTCCCCCCAGGTGGGCATCCTGGGAGAAAACCAAGTATGCAGTTGCTGTTCCTGCGAGCTGCCCCCTGAGCTGTGTCCTGTCTCTGTGTGTCCCCCCGGTGCCCCACGGGAGCCCCGTGCAGCGCCTCACCTGTACTGGTTGGATTCAGAAATGTCCTCCGAGTCTGACTACCTGTCCCTGAGAAGCTGCAGGTGAGGCTGAGTGCAGGCTGGCCAGAGAGGGCGCTGTGGGGCAGGGCTATGTTCCCAAGACAAGGATGGTCTCTCTCGTTACACAGATGAATATTTCTATTTCCCTAATTACCTTAATTTGACTAAGTTTTAGAAAATAGAATATAACCTGTCAAATCTGTGAGTTTTCATGTTCCACCGTTTAGGACAAGGTGATGAAAGAAAGTGGGTCAATTAAAAAAAAAATCACAGAAATATTAGCACGGGTTCCATTGCTGTTGTTCAGTCACCCAGTCGTGTCCGATTCTTCGTGACCCCATGGGCGGCAGCACGCCGGGCCTCCCTGCGGTACAAAGCTTGAGAGTGACTGCAGTGTGCGCAGGCCTGGCCCAGGGACAGGTCAGGGCGTGAGTTTTGAGGCAGGGTGCCCAGAGCCCCCCGGCTCTGCGCACATGGGCTGCGTGACCTTGGACTTCTCGCCTCCTCTCTCTGGGCCAGTCCCCCTGTGAAGTGGGGCTTCCTGGGGGGGTGGTTGGGAGGATTATATGAAGTGCTTAGGGTGGTGCTGAACACGTGGTGCAAGTCTGGTCTGCACTGGGTATCAGGAGTCGTGGTACTCATAGTACCAGTACTACTGCTAGTGGAATTAGAGACGTGCCTCAGGGTTAAACGTGTGGTTTGGAGGGTCAGCGAAGGAGGTTCATTACAGAGGTGTGTTCACTAAGCCTCTGCCCTGTGCCGGCTGTGGGGGTGAGGAGGCAGGGCTCCAGCGCCTGCGGTCGAGGAGGGGGCCTCGTTTTGGTCGGACCCGATTATGTCCTTTGGGTCATTTCATCATCACATCCTTTCACCACCTGCTTCTCAGGTGCTGCTCTTTGGTGGCAGAGCAGGTGGGGGGCAAATTGTAAATCCACAGCTCCTGGAAAGTGTGAAAACCCTGTGTGTCTTTCCTCCCTTTGAGGTTCTCTGTTTAAGAACTGCCACCAGCCACTTCACACATTAGAGTGTGTGTGCGCGTGTGTTTAAAATCAGTGGAACATGATACACTTTTAAAAAAATGCTTGCAGAGAATCCCTGGTCTAACCTAATGCTGTGAATTTAATAACTGTAATTACTGGTCTGCTTGGGTTATTTATGTTAATTTTGTAAAGCAATATTAACTTTGGACTGCTGCAGGGACCTCCCCTTAGAGGGGTCTGCCAGCGGTCAGTGATGGTGGTCAGCCAGGGACATTCTA
Organism: Neotragus pygmaeus; assembly: GCA_006410875.1. NCBI lineage: Eukaryota > Metazoa > Chordata > Mammalia > Artiodactyla > Bovidae > Neotragus > Neotragus pygmaeus. Next base: position 180,354 of record SJYV01021152.1, read on the forward strand.
TCTCGACTCCCCACATGGCTCATTAGCTCCACGCCTGTCTCTTTTGCATCCGGAGGAATATTTGACTTTATGAGGGACCCTGTAACAAAGTCTTCCCTTTGCTGGCTGAACCAGGAATACCGACTTCCCGGCCAGCTCTCAGCAGGTGAGGTCCTTGTCCTCATTTGGAAATGGAAGTGCTGTGTCACTTTTTTCCCCTGCCTCTCGAGGAATCTGAGTTCAGTGACCCATGACTGCACCAGGTGGTCAGCTGACTCAGAGCTGGAGTCACCCAGTGGTCTTTGTCTGAGCTCTGCCAGGGAAGCAGGAGGGTCAGCTGAGAGAGGCGACCGGCGGGCCACCTGTCTGGCCATCAAGACTGGCCAGACAGTCACCTCTCTCAGCTGACCCGCCTGGAGCCTCTGTGTGCCCCAGAAGAGTGCTTGAAATGTCTCATAGCTCACCTGCCAGGATTGGCTTCATCCTCCTCCTCCCCAGTAATATGGTCATTAATATTAATATGGTCTTGGCAGCCACCACTGACCAAGTGCCTAGGGTTGGGAGATCCAGTCATTAATTCTCTTATCACCATCATTAATTATGACTTTAATGATTATGACAGCTCACACACACTGAGTGCTTACTTTGTTCCAGCCATTGTTTTGCTGCTGTTGTTCAGTTGCTCAGTCGTGTCCGACTCTTTGTGAGCCCACGGTCTGCGGCACAGCAGGCTTCCCTGTCCATCACCAACTCCCGGAGTTTGCTCAAACTTAGGTCTGTTGAGTCCGTGATGCCATCCAACCGTCTCATTCTCTGTTGCCCCTTCTCTTTCTGCCCTCAATTTTTTCAGCATCAGGGTCTTTTCCAGTGAGTCATCTCTTTGCATCAGGTGGCCAAGGTATTGGAGCTTCAGCTTCAGCATCAGTCCTTCCAATGAATAGTCAGGGTTGATTTACTTTAGGTTTGACTAGTTTGATCTCCTTGCAGTCTAAGGGACTCTCGAGAGTCTTCTCCAGCGTCACAGTTTGAAAGCATCAGTTTCTCAGTGCTCAGCTGTCTTTATGGCCGTTGTTTAATCTTCCCAAAGCCCTGCTTTGACACATGAGACTTTGGCACAAAGAGGTTAGGCCAATTGTCCAAGGTAACCCTTGCAAGGGAGCAACCTGGCCAGGATTCAAATTCACACAGTGTGACTCTAGAGCTTAAGTTGTCAACTATGGCCTGTGGGCCCACCATCCATTTTTGTAAATCATGTGTTGCCTGTAACTCAGCCATGGCCACCCGTTTACCCACTCATTTACAAATTGTCTCTGATGGTTTTTGCATTACAGCAGCAGAGTTGGGTGGTCTGGCCCTTTTTTGAAAATGTTTGCCAGCGCCTGCTCTGAGCCCAAGCTGTCAGCCGCTAAGCCTCGCTGAAACTCACAAAGAAAAGTGAAAGCACAGAGTCCGCATCACGTGCCAGGCACTGGGAGACAGTGATGAATCAGTGGACATGTGTCACCTTCTGGTGGGGGAGCAGATGGTAGCCAAGTACTTACCTTATTAGTAAATGTGTGTTTATAAACAGAACTATCTGAAAGGGAAGCGTAGGCTGTGTGAAAGCAGGAAAGAGGCTGTCAGTGCTGGAACACATGTGGTAGAGGGCGGGGGTCAAGGAAGATTCTCTCGTGGAATCTTCAAGCTGGTAAAATTTGAGGGAGGAACCCCAGGGAGAAACAACAGGATGTGCAAAGGCCCGGGTGTATGCAGCAGGGTGTAGGAGAGGACCCTGCTTTGGAAGGTCTTCCAAACGAGGAAACCCAGGCTCAGAAGCTGAAGGGATCCTGCTCTAGGTCACATGGCGAGGTGGAAAGTCATGCAGAGAGCCGAACCCACCTTTGATTCTCCACCCACATTGTTCCTCCTGTTCTGTTCCTCCGCTTGCAGTGTCTGTCTCCTCACATGCAGTGTCCCAGTTGGAACCATCTTCTCATAGTGGGACAGGCCCCTGGGGCCCCGGGATGCAGCCTGGACCCGGGCAGACAGTAGCGCTGATGACCCTGGGCCACGAGAGCCTGGGGTACCTTTGGAGCCTGCCCTACTTTGCCTTCCTGGTTTCCTCCTTGAGAGCTACTTCTTCTCATCCCTCATCACAGGGACGCAATTGGAGTACCTTCCCGAGTTCCCTTTGCTGCTCGAACGTTTTGATGATAACATCTTGAGTTATTATTAGCTGGTTACATAAATTCCTATCTGTTCTCTTTGGTAGCATGCCCTCTGAAGTGATCCTTTAGGGGATAAAAGAAAGTCACAGGAGGAAGGTGTGAGTGAAAGTTGATTTGCATCCCCTTGCCCCGAATCATCTCCATAAAGGGCTGAGTGGTTGGCACCTGGGGGTCGGGTGGGGAGGGTGCTGTCCCACTTCTGAACAGGACCCGTGGGGAGGACAGTCCTACGGTAGGGTTTCCCTCCCAAAGATCATGGCCATAACTGAAGGACGGCTTTGGGGGTGACCTTAGAACTTCACCTCAGCTCATGCTAAGGGCAGGCTTGATGAAACAGTGTGTGTGTGAGGGGGAGGGGGATTCGTTAAACATGTTCCCAGGATATTAGTTGTGTTGTTACTGTTTTTCAGTCGCTCAGTCGTGTCCGACTCTTTGCCACCCCATGGACTGCATAATGCCAGGCTTCCCTGTCCTTCCCTGTCTCCCAGAGCTTGCTCAAACTCATGTCCATCGAGTCGGTGATGCCATCCAACCATGTCATCCTTTGTTGTCCTCCTCTTTTCCTGTGTTCAACCTTTCCCAGCATCAGGGTCTTTTCCAGTGAGTCGATTCTTCGCCTCAGGTGACCAGAGTGTTGGAGCTTCAGCTTCAGCATCAGTCCTTCCAATGAGTATTCAGGGTTGATTTTCTTTAGGATTGACTGGTTTGATCGCCTTACTGTCCAGAGGGCTCTCAGGAGTCTTCTCCAACACCACAATTCTTTGGTGCTCAGCCTTCTTTATAGTCCAACTCTCAAATCCATACACGACTACTGGAAAAACGATAGCTTTGACTACACGGACCTTTGTCAGCAANGCCTTACTGTCCAGAGGGCTCTCAGGAGTCTTCTCCAACACCACAATTCTTTGGTGCTCAGCCTTCTTTATAGTCCAACTCTCAAATCCATACACGACTACTGGAAAAACGATAGCTTTGACTACACGGACCTTTGTCAGCAAAGTAATGGTATTCATTTTAAAAATATGTGAGTGTCTCTTGCATGTGGGCACTGGAAAAAACAGAAAAGATGATAGAGGTTTGGGCCCGTGTGTACTTGTGTGCAGGTACGTGCTTGTGTGTGAGTGTGTCCTTGCGCGCATGTACACCCGCCTGCTTTTTATCAGCAAGGGAGGTCTTCTTGGGCACACGAGCTGTAGGAATCATGCCCGGACACCAGAGAGCTGGTGAGGCATCCCAGCAGCTGCTTATAGTTCAGTCCAGTGTACGAGCCCTCTGTCCTCAGAGAGGACTGCACTGCTGTAGGGGAAGAAGGCTGGGGTGGCCTCAGGCTGTGGGCAGGGGCCAGTGAGGAGAGGGTGCCAGAGACCCAGGTGGTCAGGGGGGCTGTCCCTGAGGGCTGCTGTGAGGGTGGAGAAAGGCACCCACAGGCGAGTTTAGGAGGTGGGCTCCAGGAGGCGGGTTGGTTACAAAGAGGGAACTTGGAGGCTGATGTGTTGAAGGCGCATGTGCACGGGGGTGTGTGTGTGTGTGTGTGTGTGTCTCTGTGTGTGTGTGTCTCTGTGTGTGTGTGTGTCTCTGTGTGTGTGTGTGTGTGTCTCTGTGTGTGTGTCTCTGTGTCTGTGTGTCTCTGTGTCTGTGTGTGTCTCTGTGTGTGTGTCTCTGTGTGTGTGTCTCTGTGTGTGTGTCTCTGTGTGTGTCTCTGTGTCTGTGTGTCTCTGTGTCTGTGTGTGTCTCTGTGTCTGTGTGTCTCTGTGTCTGTGTGTCTCTGTGTCTGTGTGTGTCTCTGTGTCTGTGTGTGTTTCTGTGTCTGTGTGTGTTTCTGTGTCTGTGTCTCTGTGTCTGTGTCTCTGTGTCTGTGTTGATGGTGACCCCAGCTGAAGACTCGACTCTTTGCAGCACCCGGAGGCATCCAGCAGCATTGATTCCAGGTAGATGGTGGTAGGGTTTATTCATGGCTCTGGAGAAGAATCGTGGTGGGTGCTTTATGGGTCTTGGGTAAGTGATGTGATTTCATATCTTAGGTTACACTATCAGCTTGGAGGAGGGCTGAGAAGACCTTCCAGGAGGACCAGGGGTGCCCCTGGTGGTCTGAAATTCCTTCTTCGGCTCCTGATGGACCCAGAGGAGGGCGCTGACCCTCCTCCCTGTTTGGCTGAGACTCCTGGGTGGACCAGCTGAGGGGTCCTGCATAATCGTGCCTCTCCTATGGTTAAGTGGTGCTTTCACCTAGCTGCCCACCCCGTCTTCGCGTGATAACCGAGGGCACCAAATTGAATCCGGCTCTGGGGTTGGCTGTTGCATAAACCTCTTGAGAAGGCTGAAATGTATACAAAAGGAGGGAAAGTCATTCCCAGTCACTTCTGTCTTGTGATCAGCCCATGTCAGGTGGTCCGGTCTGAGTGTGTCTTCCTCTGAGCTTGAGTTTGTCAGGTGGGATCTATGGTCTCTCTCATTTTGAGCCTGTGCTGTCTCAGAGGGCCTGTTGAGGGCAGCGGGGATCACCATCTCCCCCGCACCCACTCCCCTCTGGCCGGTGCTCCTGGTTGTCAGTCTTCACAGAGGAGAGTGTGGTTCAGGACAGCAGCGCTCCTGGAGTCTGTGGGTGTTCTCTCTGGGCATGGTGACCGTAGGGGAAGCTGTATGTGTGAGGATTCTGGGTTGCAAATCAAAGGATCCCAACTCGGATGAGTTTGTATAAAACAAACAATACCCAAGCCCAAGGAATCTGTGGGTGGTTTGTGGTTTAGTCGCTAAGTCGTGCCTGGCTCTTGCGACTCCATGGACTGTAGCCTGCCAGGCTTCTCTGTCCATGGGATTCTCCAGGCAAGAATACTGGAGTGGGCTGCCTTTTCCTTCTCTTGGGGATCTTCCTGACCCAGGAGTCAAGCCTCGGTCTCCTGCGCTGCAGGCAGATTCTTTACCAACTAAGCTACAAGGGAAGCCATNTATATTTATGTATTTTTTCTGTCCTGTTAAAAGTTGTTTCGGGCTTTGTGATTCTTGATTCCTAAATCTTTCTATGTTTCTCTCCTAAGAACAAGGGTGGACAGCGAGATTGCCACAGTATTATCATTACACCTGAGAAAATGGACAGTAATTCTACTATCTGATATGCTGTCCATATTCACAACTGCCTCATTGTTCCTAAAATGTCATTTTAAACTATTTCTCCCCTGTGATTCAGGATCCAAAAAGGTTTATGCTTCATGTTTGGTTGTCAGGTCATCAGACCATGGCCCAAATTCCATGCCGTGTGCTATGCCAGATTTTGGGGACCTGGCAATCAGGTGGGCCCCAGTTCCTTCTTTCAAGGAGCTCGTGGTCTAGAAGCAGCCGGGTTAAAATAAGAGCAGTACAGAATTGGACTTCCTAGGATCGTCATGCTAGTAGCTATATTCCTAAGAGTTTCGACTCACCTTTGTAACCAGTAGCATCCAGCTCGCGCCTGGTTTTCAAGTCCTCCATGCCTGCTCAGCTTCCTGGAATCTATGGGAATCCATTCATGTTTGGACTCTTGACATGTATTAATATACAGGCATCTTAAAAGCCTTCCAGCACACTGTCTTGATCCTCTTGACATTCTATTCTACCAGGACGCTGGAGGTCCCAGAACACACCTTCCTTATATTTAGTGGTGTCTTCTATAGTTTCTCAATAACTTATCCCCAAGATGTGCAGTGAAATTGAACCCAGGGGAAAAATGTTTTAATCAAGTGAAGGCAAGCAGCGGTGATAGACAGCTTGAAGGAGCCTCCTTTTCTTTTTGCTTTGTCAGCTCGCAGTCATTAATTGTCAAGGGGGAAGTGATTGTGTTTTCTCAGCAGTGTGTTTTTGTTGGCCAGATCTTTGGGGACTCTTGTTGCATCAAGGCAGGAGTGCCGGTTGGAGCTTGCTAAAGGCAGTTTGAATCATAGTCTCTGAACCATAAGCCACCCCTCCAGGGAGGGGTGTAAGCCTGGACTTAGAACTCAGTGGTGACCTATTAATAACTTCTCTATCACATTCATGCTTTGACCCTGAAATTCCCATCCCATAGCTGCCTCTGGAATTTTGTCGGCATCCCAGTAGAGGGTCTTCGGAGAAGGCAATGGCACCCCACTCCAGTACTTTTGCCTGGAAAATCACATGGACGGAGGATCCTGGTAGGCTGTAGCGACTTCACTTTCACTTTTCACTTTCATGCATTGGAGAAGGAAATGGCAACCCACTCCAATGTTCTCGCCTGGAGAATCCCAGGGTTGGGGGAGCCTGGTGGGCTGCCGTCTCTGGTGTCGCAGAGTCGGACACGACTGAAGTGACTTAGCAGCAGCAGCAGTAGGGGGTCTTAAACAGGAATTCCGACAAATGGCCTGGTAGTTAATGGAAGTGGGCGAAGCAGGTCACCTGTGAGAGGACGAGGGCATGGGGCTCTGAAAAGCACTTGTCTGGAGAAGCAACTGCACCAGCTGCAGTGGCCTCAAGGGCATGAGAGTTTGGTCAGACACTTGGATTTTTCAAGAAAAGTTGGAAACATTGATTTGTAAGGGAAATATCTTGATTGCTAATTATTTGCACCTAATTAAAAAAAGACATCACACACACTCTCACACGCTGCTCTGAGGGGCCACAGAGCATGTCTGCCAGCCTGGCATCTGGGCTGCGTGGTCATCTCCACCCTCCTTGGGTAACCTTTGTCTCTCTCTCTCTGCGGTGTGGCCTCCATTGCTGTGTTTTGTTGCTACTGTTTTAGTTTTGCTTCATTCACAGTCCCTGTCTCCTGCCTGTGGTCTCAGGAGGCTGGCATTTGATGAGACTACTGTGACTTGTTCAAGAGCCAGATTGAGTTTTCAACTTGGAATTCAGATGCAGGATGTCTCTCTCTCCTAATGCTGTATCAGTAACAATAGCTCCTCTGTGGCCCATCAAAATCCCCAGACTCCAGTCTGCCTCGTGGAGAGAAAGAGGCCCTTTCCTGGCCCTTATCCCCCCTTTCCTCATAAGCGCGTGTGAGATAATAACAGTGATTTAACACCTTTGTTCCCAAACGTGCCTTGAAGTGTTTTTCTAGGTTCTAAGTGGTCCTGCCGGCATTGCCATGAAGGAGGTGGGCGGATTTCGTGAGCGGCACTTTTCTGAACCACAGTGTTTGTCAAAGTAATAATAGTGGCTGGGCCTTGTTGTTCCCAGACACTCTTTAATATTTAATATACTGTATTTATATTTACCAAGCAAATTTCCTTGGCTTTTCAGTGCCAGTTATGAGCTATTCACTTAATTAACCTTTGTAACCCTACTGTGTGGGCTTTTATGATAAGCCCCTATTTTTGTTGGTTGGGAGTTCTTTCCAAAGATTTCTTTAAAAAAAAAAAATTATTGTTTTGAAATAATCTTAAATTTGCTGAAGAATTGCAAGGATTGTAAAAGAATTCTCACGTTCCCTTTAGCTAGGTTCAATTCAGTTCAGTCACTAACTCATGTCTGACTCTTCGTGACCCCATGGACTGCAGCACACCAGGCTTTCATGTTCTTCACTGTCTCCCAGAATTTTCTCAAACTCGTGTCCACTGAGTTGGTGATGCCTTCCAACCATCTCATCCTTTGTCATCCTCTTCTCCTCCTATCTTTAGTCTTTCCCAGCATCAGAGTCTTTTCCAGTGAGTTGGCTCTTCGCATCAGGTGGCCAAAGTTAGGTAGATTAACTATGTGTTAATATTTTGCTATATTTGAGATAGATTTATCTATTATCTCCATCTGCATTTACCCATATAAACTTTTTTTCCCGACCCATTTAAGAGTTGATTGTGAACATTATGACCTTTTACCCTTAAGTACTTATATTTCCTGAGAACAAGGGCCTTTTCTTACATCACTGCAGTGTGAAGATCAAATTCAGGAAATTGAACGTGATGCAGTATTATTAGGTAAAGTACAGGTCGTATTCATTTTTCTCCAACTGGGCCAGTTAAGCCCTTTGTGGCCATTTACTTTGCCTGATTCAGGAACTGGTCCAGAACCAGCCATTGCATTGAATTGTCCCTTCGCTTTAATCGCCTTTAATCTGGGACACTTCCATAGCTTCTTTGTTTTTCCTGACCTTGACTTTTTTGCATTCCTCTCCTGACAGGTTGCTTTGTAGGACACTCTTCAGTTTGGGTTTGTCAGCTGTTTCCTGATGATTAGATTTGCATTATGCATTTTTGACAGGACCTCATGGGTTTAAAATCCATTTCCTCTTGGCCTAATAAAGGGACATGAACACACAGTAGACTTCTGGTCTTACAGATGGCAAAGCTTGATACCAAGAGGTGACAGTAAAGAGCAGATGTAGGACTTGGTGGCCCCAGGAGGATTTCAGCTCACAGATGTGCTTTCTTTGGCATATGATATATTTTTAAAAAATGTGAATTAGTGTTTTAAGACCTCTAGACTTCACAGAGAAATCCAGACTTGCAGCTGCTCTTGGAGACTTTGGCCCTGGGGCTGGCCTCCCCTGTGCTTGGTGTTGAGCTGTGACATGCCCTTCATACAAGCATGCTCTCTCCACTGTGACCTGCACACGACCCCTGACACGCATTGCTCCCAGCCGGATTCACTCCTCTATGTTACGTGCCTGCCTCCGGTAGCTCCCCGACTCCAAAAGCTTCGGGATAGTTACGTTCTCTCAGTGTTCTGCTCCTATATGTCATATACATTAATCTTGGGGCCCATCAGGAAACAGTTTTCCAGGTTGTGTCTACTCTCCTTGCCTATTCTTACCTCATCCGGGGAGGTTGATTTCTTGGAACACCCATTCTTACTCAGTGACTTTGTTTGCATTCACTCTTCATTAAGGTAGACTGTCACATGGAAGACCTTTGGTATTCCTGCCTGGCTCCCGTGGAAGCCCAATTCATAGAGAGACTCCTTCAGCTCCCAGTTAATGTAGGAACTGCTACATTCCAAAGAGACCTACATGAACCTGGGGAGACCACACAAGTATTTTCTGAGGAGGTGAGGTTGACTTGGTAATGCATTGAATTAGCTAGGCAACAGGCTGAAGTAAGAGGACTGAATATTGATGCTTGACCTGGAAATCTGACCAGGATTTATTGGGGCATCACTCCAGGTTTTCCCTGCCTTTTTGGTTCCATGGAGAAAACAGACCTGTTTGGATTAGAATATGATGACAGTGGAGCCCTGGCTTACAATTTATGACTAATGATCAATAGTGATAATAAAAATAACAGCTAATTATATAGTGCTAAATTTTTAGTACTTACTATATACCAGGGATTGAACTTATGCCTATGACAATGAGAGCATGGAGTCTTAACCACCTGAACCATCAGGGAATTCCCTGTGCCAGATACTCTGTCAGCTTTGGTCCTTGGGTTGGGAAGATCCCCTGGAGAAGGGAAAGGCTACCCACTGGCCTGGAGAATTCCATGGACTGTATGGTCCATCGGGTCACAAAGATTCAGACACGACTGAGCGACTTTCACTTGCCAGCAAAAGGGATTTTATTTGGGAGTAGGCAGAGGATTTGGAATTCAGAATGTGTGAACTGTGGTGGACCATAGGCAACTCTGAAGAACTTGCCTTTATGGGGAAAAGGGGTATAGTTTGGAGGGGCTCTAATAATCTAAAAGAGTCAGTTGAAGGAATCTAGGAGTCCAAAGTATCGAGGCTTCTCATTGGGTGGGCTGGTACAGACTGATTGGCTGGGCTGTCATTGGGTGGAGAGAAGTTTTCTTCCTGCTGGATAGTAAAGTCGGCAACATCTTTTTGTTTGGAGTAGTTGATGTATTCTGGGGAGCTTTCCCTACAGGCCTGTCCTGACTCCAATTTTTAAAGTCAGGTTTCTTTAATTAATCTCACATTTCCCCCTTTTGATGAAGATCTTTTTTTTCAAAAGAATTGCAGATCAAGAGTCAGGACCTCTGTATGTAGTGGTTTGTCCTTCAGTGCCAGGTGGGACCTTTCCTGGTTGACATCTCCCAATTTGTAGGGAAAGTACACAAACCAGACATTTCATGAGGCCACATTTGAGGAACAAGGAAGGGTATTAGGGAGAACTTTCAGATGTTTCATATTTGGAGTCTGCTTCATCAGTGCTGTAAGCACTAGAAATTATCTTCAAATGCTGAGCTAACATAACCTTATTAGGCATCTCAATTTTACAAAAGTTCAATAAACAGTAGGTGTAGAACTTAACAATAAGTATGCTGTATAAGAACAGAATTAAAAACATTCCAAACCTAGTTTGCAAGATGGTTCTAAACCAGATCTGAAGGTAGTCAGCTGAACAAAGAGAGTAGATTGCCAGGTGAAATTTGCTGTAACCAAGGTACTTGTTTTTAATTTTATGTAATTGGGTCTTTACTTCCCCAAAGGCATTTATCCTCATCCAAGAGGTGTTTGCTTCTGCACAGACACTTCCTTGCTCAGCACGTATACAATCCAGGGCTGTGTGATTACCCTGTGTGTTAAGTGGCCTTTGCTGAGCTGAAACTGTGTTGGCCGTGGAGTCCACTAACTCTCGTAATGTCAGGGAGAGGTTTCTGAGTGATTGTTCTTGCTCACTTCGATTTGTGGGAAGAAAGCTCTCCCTACAAAGGCAAAGCCAGAATCACAACCGCCGCTTGAAAGTTTTCGCTTAAGATGGTTATAGAGGTTTAATGGGATGTACCAACCTGAGGCTTCTGTTTGGTTATGTAGGAAGTACAGGAAGTGAATACAGCAAGGGCACACTGCCTTTGTATTCCCCAGTTGTCAAGGCAATGAAGTGCCCAAGAATTAAGGGCATTCCTCAAACCTCTACATATGAAGTTGTGACCAAGGGGTGCACATGAGGCATAAGTGGTAGTATCTGATGGAGTCATTTCATTGGTGCACGGAAGCAATTACTTAGCCAAGGCTCAGAAGTTATATTGTTATAGTCTGAACAGTTACCTAGATATATAGATATGTCAGCCAGTTTACAAATGACCTGACTTGCATTACCAACTCCACAGAGTCTTTCACACCAGTATTTACTCACGGTTGGGTAAAACTGAAGTGAAGGATAATTTTAGGCAGGCTTGTCATCCTGACTCTATGTGATGGGTCCGTGGAATAATTTGGTGAGAAAAGAGTGTCTTGAACCCCAGTGAAATGACCTATAGGTGAACCAGAGGGCCATTGCTCTCTTGCAGAGCTGAGGTTTCTGATGGGAAATCCAATGATTAGAGAGTTTTCCTTTTTTTGTAAAGGGTTGGGAAATATGGGTGAGGGCATTTCTCATGGGAAAAAAAAAAGAGGGAGAAAGCAAGATAACAGACAATATTGAAACAAAGGCATACAAGCCTGGTCCAGATATCTTGGGAAAGCCATCATCCTCAGATATCATCTGCTTCTGAGCCTAGTAAGCTTTCCCTTCAGGTTACTGGATGGTGTGTAGGTTTAATGGGGTTCATTGCTTTCTTTAGATGTGACACATGATCTAGGGGTCTACTCCCTGGAGTTTGGTACCACAAGGGTTAGTCAACAGGACTTGATGGGACTCTTTTAGCAAGACTGGAGAGAGAGTCCTTTTGGAGGTGCTTTTTCCGTATACAAGATCTCTAGGCTGTAGAGTGTGACATCTGGGATCTTTGTCTTCCATGAATGCACTGCAAAAAGAGTGCTCTACCAGTGCATGGTTATTTTGAATAGAAGCAGTTAGGCCTTTACAGCATAGAAAGAAGTACATGGTTTCCTTTACCATTTGTGGGTCAAAAGAAGCATCTCCAAAAGGAGACTCCATCCTTATTAGAACGACCCCTATCAGGTCTAAGTGGCTGAGTACCTTGGGCATCTTGTGATTACATCAAAGGGTGAGAGTTTATGATCCTTGAAGGGGGTAGGCCTAAGAGTCAAAAGGACAGTGGCGATGCTGTTGGCCAGGATAGCTTGAGAGCTTCTGCAGACTTCACCAGCTTATTATTATTATTTTTTAAGAATTTTCTGTATTTATCTGTTTTGGCTGTGTGGGTCTTTGTTGCTGCGTGGGCTTTTTTTCTCTCGTGGCGGCGAGTGGGGGCTACTGTCTGGTTTCCACGTGTGACGTTCTTGTTGTGGTGGCTTCTTGTTGCAGATCAGGGGCTCTGGGGCACGTGGGCTTCAGTCATTGTGGCGCACAGGTTCAGTAATAGTTGTGGCTCCTGGGTTGTAGGGCACAGGCTCAGTAGTGTGGGGCATAGGCTTAGTTTCTCTGTGGCATGTGGGATCTTCCTGGACCAAGGATCGAGCTCAAGTCTCCTGCATTGACAGGCAGATTTTTACCACTGAGCCACCAGAAAAGTCACCTGTTTCTTCTTAATGACACCATTAGTGTGTTTGAGCAGCCCAGAGGACTGAGGACGATAAGCAAAAAAGTGTTGCAGAACTGGCCAGATGGCACAAACGTGCTGTAGTATTTGGCTTACAAAGTAATTACTGAAGTTAAGAAGGTATTCCCCAGCTGGGAATGGTCTTTTCCAACAGGGCTTCAGACACAGCAGAGAGAGTAGCTTGTTGACAAAGGAAGGCTTCCGCCCAGTGAACAGTGTACAAACCATGGCCAGAGTCTGAAAGCCAGTTTCCAGAGCTGGAATGGTCCTTTGGGCCTTTTAAAGTGTCCAGGAGCAGGATAGCCAGTTTCCCTGAATTAGATGCTGGACGGGTAGGGCAAGCAAAATGAGTGCTTTCTGCAGCTTTATTGATATTTCTCCAACAATATTGATGCATAAAAGCTATCTTTTATTGGTTGACCAGTGATTTCAGGGCAGGGACGATGGGCAAAAATAGGAACTCTAAAGTCTTTGGTGTGAGCGAGTGGTTATTTTGGCCTGAACCAGAACTGCTTTTTTTTTTTTCTTTTTTAAAAAAATCAAGTCAGTAATTGTTGAATTTCCAATCTTATTTTTCTTTTTCTGAAGCAAATGGTTGGTTTTCTGAAATCCGTTTTTCTAAGCTCTCATTGAGGAAAACTTCCCTTTAGACTATGACAGAGGTTTGGCTNCAGAACTGCTTTTTTTTTTTTCTTTTTTAAAAAAATCAAGTCAGTAATTGTTGAATTTCCAATCTTATTTTTCTTTTTCTGAAGCAAATGGTTGGTTTTCTGAAATCCGTTTTTCTAAGCTCTCATTGAGGAAAACTTCCCTTTAGACCATGACAGAGGTTTGGCTGCGATTGGCTCCCTTTTTTTGCTGAACTGTCAAGATAGTTTCCCTTATCAGTCTTTAGTGCTTCGTTTAGAATGCCCTGGAATCTGAGTAACTAACAGCCAGAGCAGCAGGGACGATTTTGGCGGCCAATGGTTCTGAACATAAGGACTATTCTTATCTTTATCTCCACTGGAAGTGAGGAAGCCATGTTGTTCCTGTAGCATCACAGCATCTCCGGACGCCCTCAAAGCCTACCTGCTGTTGGTAAAAAGGTTGGCAGCCTTGCCCCAAGGCTACTGTACAGGCTTGAGTAAGTGCATATAATTGGCCTCTTGGGCCAAAGTAGCCGAGGGCAAGGGTGCCACTTGCCATTGTCAGGTTTGAAATCAGAACCAACAGAAAACTAGATGTCAGCATTACTCAGAGGAGTTTCTTGTAGGTCATGGCAGTCAGGTGGGGTAGAGGGAGGGTTGCTTAGAGGGTGGTTCATCCGTGTTTAACAGTTGTGGGGATTTCATCAGAAACAGAGGAGATGAGAGGCAGGGTTATGGTTATTATAACGAGAGCTATATGAGGAGTGGTTAGTAAGAGAATCTCATGAGAGGTGAGATGGATAGCAGGAAGATGCGGTGCATGGTGAGAATTTAGAAAGGCTTCCACTGCCTGAGTTAGGAAAATGGGCAAAGGAGAGCCTACGACTATTTCTTCAGATGTTGTTTAGTCACTAAGTCATGTCTCTTTGCAACCCCATGGTCTGTACCCTGCCATACTCTGATGTCCATGGGATTTCCCAGGCAAGAATACTGGAGTGGGTTGCCATTTCCTCCTCCAGGGGATCTTCTCACCCAAGGATGGAGCTCACATCTCCTGCGTTGCAGGTGATTTCTTTACCACTGAGCCACCTGGGACCCATTTCTTCAGTGGCCTTAGCCAGGAAGGCAGTGGCAGGGGATGCCTCTCAGGCAGGGAGGGGATCCTTGTGCTACAAGGTGTGGTTGTTGGCTGTGGTACCCTCTGGGCCAGCGGCGATCCTTGTGTTTCTGATCCCAGACCATTCCCTTCTTTCTCACACATGACAAGGAAAGCTCGTAGTTGATATTTGGCATGCCTAAAAGCAGGAGTTTTCATTAAAATTTCCTTTAAGGCTTTAAAGGGTATTCATCCTGTTCTCTCCATAGAATCGAGTTGGGATGGTGATTATTATTATTATTTTTTCTCCTAGTAAAATGAACAGGGATTTGGTTGTAACAGAAAAATTTGGAATCCAATTCTGACAATGGCAAGCCAGCCTGAGAAAACCTCTTAACTGGCATCTAGTTTTGGGTTTTGAGACACTCAGGATGCTATGAACCTGGTCTGGATCTAGATTGTAGCCTTTGTTTCAATATCACAGGTGACCTTCCAGGTGGCGCTAGTGGCGAAGAATGGGCCTGCCAACGCATGAGATGCACGTTCGATCCCTAGGTCAGGAAGATCCCTTGGTGGAGGAAATGGCAACCCACTGCAGTATTCACGCGTGGGACATCCCATGGACAGAGGAGCCTGGTGGTCTATAGTCCATGGGGTCACAGAACAGTCAGACACGACTTAACAGCTGAGCACACACAGATACCAGTCTTTGGACATACTGCAGTTTCTCTTGGCGACCTTGTGTCCTTTTAGAGCTAGAAGTCTTGGTGAATGGATGCTGTCTTCCTGTGAGGAGGCCTGGGAGGGAGAACAAAGCTGTTAAGTTGTCTACCGAGGGCCACAGAGCCTCTGGGAGGCCGTCTGTTATTCAGGTCAGCCTTCGGGACTTGTGAAAAGTAAGGACTTTAAGTAAAGCCTTGAGGCTTTGCTGTCCAGGTAAACTGTTTCCTCCGCTCTGTGAAAGCAAAAAGGTACTGGCTGGCTTTGTCAACCAGATTAGGGAATGAAGGCACTGCATAAATCATCTGCTATAAAGAATTTGCTTCCAGCTGGGGTAGATCCCAGTAATGTACAAGAATTAAGAACAACCGGGTGCCTAGGGACAACCATGTTATTTATCACTTGGAAGTCTTGTTCAAATCTCCATCTTTAGCCATTGGATTTGTTCACAGATAAAACAGAGATGTTAGCGCGAGGGACAGTAGGCCTTGGGCCTCCGTTATTAGCCTATTGCTGTAGCTGTTTAGTTGCTAGAATCCTGTCCGACTCTTTTGCAACCCCGTGGGCTTTAGCCCGCCAGGCTCCTCTGTACTAGAGGGCCTCTTTATTTGTAGGGTGCTAGTTAATTTTGGGGAGAGGCTTTCCAGGCTCTCTCTGCATGTCGGTATGAGGTGCACTGTGGGTCTGCCAGTATCTGTGCAGACTTTGCCCACGAGGAAGGAGGCAGCTGATCTAATAGAGATGAATGACTAGTGTTCGAGTTAGTTTTGCTAAGAGAACAGATAAAAGATGTTTTATGATCATTTAATTTACCCAGGTGGCTATTTTGGTTGTTGCTGCTACTGCTGTAATCAGACTCTGAAATTATTTCCCCGTTTTGGAAGAAAGAACTAGCAGCATGGAATTTTTCTAAGAAATCTTGGCGCAACAGATGAATAGGAGCNAACCATGTTATTTATCACTTGGAAGTCTTGTTCAAATCTCCATCTTTAGCCATTGGATTTGTTCACAGATAAAACAGAGATGTTAGCGCGAGGGACAGTAGGCCTTGGGCCTCCGTTATTAGCCTATTGCTGTAGCTGTTTAGTTGCTAGAATCCTGTCCGACTCTTTTGCAACCCCGTGGGCTTTAGCCCGCCAGGCTCCTCTGTACTAGAGGGCCTCTTTATTTGTAGGGTGCTAGTTAATTTTGGGGAGAGGCTTTCCAGGCTCTCTCTGCATGTCGGTATGAGGTGCACTGTGGGTCTGCCAGTATCTGTGCAGACTTTGCCCACGAGGAAGGAGGCAGCTGATCTAATAGAGATGAATGACTAGTGTTCGAGTTAGTTTTGCTAAGAGAACAGATAAAAGATGTTTTATGATCATTTAATTTACCCAGGTGGCTATTTTGGTTGTTGCTGCTACTGCTGTAATCAGACTCTGAAATTATTTCCCCGTTTTGGAAGAAAGAACTAGCAGCATGGAATTTTTCTAAGAAATCTTGGCCCAACAGATGAATAGGAGCACAGGGACCAAGAAGAAAAGGATGGGTGTCTCTCAGAAGGTCCAGACAGAAAGGAAAGTGTATGGAACAAGAGTTGTTGAGACCCACCTGTCTGAACTGTTGAATGCCTCGAGGTGGGGCTGTTAACTGGCGGTGGGGTTGAACACTGGCACCTCCATGGATGGGAAAAAACGCTCAAAGATTCATTCTCAGTCTGGAGAAGGGGTTTCCCCAAGCTGATTAAGGGGAATGATAGGAACAAGGCCTTGTGGTTCCTGGGAGCCTTGTCGCTGGGGATTGGGTTGGTTGAGAGTTGAAAACACCAAAACACGTTAAGCTTGTAACAGTCCTTCTTTCAGTCTCCTGGCCTCTTGCAATAATGGCAGAAACCAGAAAGGTTTTGGTTCTGTTTAGGGGTCGCCTTTGGTTGTAGTTGGAAATTTACGTGTATTTGCATTTGCACCACACTTCTTTTCCTGCTCCCTAGTTTCTGAAGTAGGTACTTCGGCCATCTCATTTTGCAGGTGCTTAAACCAGAGTCAGAGAGATCAAGGGACTTGCCTAAGGTCAAACAGAAGCTAGGACAGCATTCACATTAGGCTGCTCTGAAACTGGAAAATTCTGAAAGAGATGGGAATACCAGGCCATCTGACCTGCCTCTTGAGAAACCTATATGTAGGTCAGGAAGCAACAGTTAGAACTGGACATGGAACAACAGACTGGTTCCAAATAGGAAAAGGAGTANTTTTCCTTGGTTTATTTCTCTGCCCAGAATGTCATTGTTCCACCTGTGGTCCAAGGTCTGGTAACACCAGCGTCTTCAGAAGGCCTGGTCGAAACGCCTTCTCAGGCTCCACCCAGACAAGCTGAGTCAGAATCTGGGTTTTTGCAAGGTCCCCAGGGGCCATCTTCCCCGACTGTCACACTTTCTTGAGGTCTGGCCTCTTTGTTACCTTGTAGAAAGGCCTTCTCAGATGACTCAACCTAAAATGCCCTTTGTATCTTTTTCTCTAGCTTCATTTATTTATTTTTACATCGGTAGGCTTTGGGGAGCAGTTTTAGATTTACAGGAACGTGAACAGACAGCCCAAAGGTTCCCACATGCATCAGCGCCCTCCTCCCCAGGCTCCTGCTGTTAGCATCTTGGGTTGAGTCGGCCACGTTTGTTACAATCAGTGAGCAATGTGGATCCTTTATTACCAATCAGAGTCCATGTTTACTTAGGGGTCGCCCTTGATGGTGGACATTCTGTGGGTTTGGACAGATGGGGACATGTGTCTACCATCACACTCTCACGCAGGCCAGTTTCATCGTCTTAAAGGTCTTCAGTGCTTCGAATCCCCATCAGCCACTTCTGTGATCTTTTTACTGTCTCAAGTTTTGCCTGTCTCAGAGTGTCGTATAGTTGGAATCATGAAGTTAGTAACCTTTTCAAACTGGCTTCTTTCACTGAGCAATATGCATTTCCGTTTCCTCCGTGTCTCTCTATACCTTGATCACTCATTTCTTTTCACTGCTGAATAGTATTCCATTATCTGGATAGAAAATTTGTTTATCCATTCACCTATCAGAGGACATGTTGATTACCTCCAAGTTTTGGCAGTTATGAATAAAACTGTTAAATATTGTGTGCAAGGTTTTGTGGGGATGCTCATTCTGAACTCCTGTGGGTAAACACCAAGCAGTGTCATTTCTGGATCGTATGGGAAGAGTGTGTTTAGTTTTGTGAGAAGTTGCCAGACTGTCTTCCAGCGTGGTAGTCAGCATTTTGCATTCCCAACAGCAGTGAATGGCAGTTCCTGTTGCCCCACAGCCTCGCCAGCCTTTGCAGTTGTCGGTGTTCTGGGTTTTAGCTGTTCTACCAGGTGTGGCTTTAACTCTTGATAATTCCCATTGTTCTCCAAAGCCTGTGCCTTGGCGGGCTTGACCACCTTCCCTTTGTGACCGTCACTTCTGCGAGTGTAGAGACTTAGTCTTTCTCGTTCCCGCCTCCATTTCTGTTTTCAAAACAATACCTGGTTCACAGTGAGTTTCAGGAAAGCCTCTGCTGAATAAATTATATAGCTCCTGCGACAATCCGGTGAGGCCCTCAGTATGCTTCTATTGTCTAGGTAAGTAGATGGAGCTGCAAAGAGAGACACCACCCTTGCACACACTTGTCTAGAGGTGAAGTCGCCCAGACTGCAGGGCTTTGACAGATGAGGGACTCGCGGGTCGGGAATGAGTCACCTTGGGCGCATTATTTGTCCTGTTTGTCATTCTTACCTCCCTGTTCCTTGGCCCGAATTTGAGGATCAAAATACCTGATAGAATAGTTCTAAGGGTTAAATGAATATAATAAGTAAAGCTATATTAACTATCAGGTGTGTAACACAGTAACCCAAAGTTTAGTAGATTAAAACAACACGTTTATTTATTTAAAACAATTAAGGAATACATTTGTTTATTTGGCTGCACTGAGTCTTAGTTGCAGCAAGCAGGATCTTTCGTTGTGACTTACAAACTCTTTGCAGCAAGTGGGGTCTAGCTCCCTGACCAGGGAGGGAACCTGAGCCCCCAACACTGAGAGCATGGAGTCTTAGCCACTGGACCACCAGGAAAGTTCTCAACAACCTGGTTATTATCTCATGGTTTCTGTGGGTCAGGAATCTGGACATGGCTTAGCTGGTGCCTCCTACTCAAGGTCTAATGATGTAATCAGGACACTGGGTGGAGTTGTGTTCATTTCAAGGCTCCGCTGGGCTTGGAAAACCTGCCTTCCAAGTTTACTCAAATGGCTGCTGGCAGACTCCTTCCTCATTGTGTGGTCCTCTTTGAGCCTGCCTGGGTGTCCTCAAGACAGGGATCGGTGACCAGAGGAGAGAAGGAGGAGGGGAGAGGAGGCGGGGAGGGAAGGTGCAGAAGCTGGGGAGCGCCCGGGTAGCTGTCATCATCTCTCACTCTCTCTTTTTTTCTCTACATCAGCATTATATTTTATTTATTTATTTTTGGCACTAGTGGTAAAGAACTCGCCTGCCAATGCTGAAGTTCCAGGAGTCGAGGGTTCAATCCCTGGGTGAGGAAGATCCCCTGNATCTCTCACTCTCTCTTTTTTTCTCTACATCAGCATTATATTTTATTTATTTATTTTTGGCACTAGTGGTAAAGAACTCGCCTGCCAATGCTGAAGTTCCAGGAGTCGAGGGTTCAATCCCTGGGTGAGGAAGATCCCCTGGAGGAGGGCATGGCTACCCACTCCAGTATTCTTGCCTGGAGAATCCCATGGACAGAGGAGCCCAGTAGGCCACAGTCCGTACGTAGGGTTGCAAAGAGTTGGACACGACTGAAGTGACTTAGCAGGCGTGCATTTTTTTTTTCTTTTACATATTTTAGAAAGTTTATTTTTTAATTGAAGAGTAATTGCTTAACAGAATTTTGTTGATTTCTGCCAAACATCAACATGGACCAGCCATCAGTATACATGTCCCCTCCCTCCGGAACCACCTTCCCATCTTTCTTCTGATCTCACCCCTGTAGGTTGACACTGAGCCCCAGTTTGAGTTCCCCGAGTCATACAGCAAATTCCCATTGTCTTTGTATTTTACATATGGTAATGCAAGTTTCCATGTTACTCTGCCCATACATCTTCCCCTCTGCATATTTAGTTTTTAATCAGAGGATATCTGCTTTACAATGCTGTGTTCGTTTCCGCTGCACAGCAGTGTGGATCAGCTCTGTGTGTACATATGTCCCCTCCCCCGTGAGCCTCCCTCATAGTCTGTTAATAACTGATCTCACAGCTGACAGCCCATCCCTTCTGCTATTGGAAACGAGTAGTAAGACCCATCCGAACTCAGTTCAAGGAGTGGTTATTACACACGGTCGCTAACCCTGGGGTCTCTGGGGGACAGTCCAGAGCTGGCTCGCCACAGCAGAGGTGCCCGGTGAGCCCCTCGTAAGGGTTTCGATGGTGCTGCCGCCACCACCCCCACCGGGCCCCGCTCCTCTTCCTTCCACCACCACCGCTATGGTGGCATCGAGGAGCTGGTCAGAACTGGAGCTGAGAGCTGCGCCCAGCTTTGTCTGCTTCTGGATGTTTCCAGTTTCCTCTGCTGCCTCCTGCAGTTGACTGACTGCTCTGCATCATGGTTGCCCGAACCACCTCCCCACCCCCCACCCCCCACATCAGCCTTTGTTCAGTGGATGCTTTTTGCTGACCATGCTGGTAAACCCCCCCTCAGGGTAACCTGTGCTGGTTGTGAGAACAGAGTCCCCCTTTGTGCATCCTGGGAAAAACACCCTCTTTAAAGCACAGCCATTGGCAGGAGCCCAGGTTTTGTGTGATTGGGGTCTAAGGCATATTCCTAAAGAAAAAGGAATGACTGTGAGTGACTGCCTGAGTGCTGGTCACTGCATGTGAGCAGTCAATTTCCAGACAATTAAGGGGTAATAAAACAGTTGAATCTAGAGTGGAACATAACTGATTTTTAAATATTTAATTTTATTTTTTATAATTTTCTCTCTTTTTGGCTTTGTTGGGTCTTCATTGCTGCAAGGGAGCTTTCTCTGGTTTCGGCAAGTGGGGGCTACTCTTTAGCTGTGGTATGTAGGCTTCTCATTGTGGTGGCTTCTCTTACGACACACTGGCTTAGCTGCCCTGCGGCATGTGGAATCTTCCTGGACCACGGATTGAACCCTGCATTGGCAGGCGGGTTCTCAACCACTGGACCATGAGGGAAGTCTTAAGCTGGTTTTTGATTCTTCTGCAGTTGAGTCAGGATCTCGGGAAGGAAAGTTCAGGTGTCTGTTGAATCTTGCAGGCCTCACTGCCCTGAAGTTGCACGGGACTGCTGCAGTGTACGGACCTCTGTGTGCTGGAGGCTGGAGCAAGCCAGCCTTGGCTGTCCTCTTTGTGTTGATGTCCTCGTGTGAAGCTCGTTTATGCCTCATGAGTCTTTTGCAGCCACGTCTCAAACTGAGTTTGGAATTGGCATCTCCTTTCATCAGAGCCACATTCAAAGCTGCACCCCTGTCGACAGTAACATTTGCTTGATCGTCTTTTTTAAAAGGAGATAAATCATAGAGACAGCAGGTAGAATGGTGGCTGCCAGGGGCTGTCAGGGTTGAGTGGGAATGGAGGGTTATTGTTTAATGGGTGTGGAGTTTTTGTTTTTCAGATGAAAAACATTCCAGAGACGGGTGGTGCTGATGGGGGCACTGAAATGTGAAGGTACTTAACTCCACAGCACCGTACACTTAAAGGTGGTTAAGACGGTAGAGTTTATGGCACGTGTACTTTATCACAATTAAAAATAAAAATTGAAAAGAGAGAAAAGCAGGCAAAGCAAGTCTGCTCTGTCAGATGCTCGCTCGGTTACTGTTGCTCTTGTCTGTCTTCCCCCGCCCCTCCCCTCCGCAGTTGGCATGCCCGTGGCTGTGATGCCCATGTGATGGACCCTGGTCAGCCCCCTCCTGTCTCACTCTTTTTTTATTCACTAAATATTTTGGCTTTAATGTCCACAGTTAAATTCAAGTTTTAAAGGTATCCAGTTGGCATGAGTTGTAAGCTGTACATTGAAGAATGTAACCCCACCACTGCAGTCAGGAGGAGTTCCATCTCCTCCAGAAGGCCGCCCCCCCCACGGTCCCCTTTGGTCTCTGCCCTCACGCCTAACTCTTGTCTGCCAATGACCTATCCTTCTCCCCAGTAGTTTCAACTTTCTAGCGTGTCAAATACATGAAATCACTATATGTATGTATATCACTATATATACTCTGTAGAGTATATAGCCTCTGGGGACTGGTTTCTTTTATTTAGGTGTTTCTGAGATACATCCAAGTTGTAACATCCCTGGATAACACATTCAGATTTATTGACCAGCAATATCCCTTTGTGTGGATGGACCAGGGTTTACCCATTTACCTGTTGAAGGGCGTTTGAATTGTTTGCTGTTTTTGGTGATTATGCCTGGTGCGGCTGTAAACATTCATGGAGAGATTTGTGTGTGAAAAATGAAAGGTCATTTCCCCAAGAAAAATACTCAGAAGTGAGTTTCTGGGTCATAGGACAGCTTTCTAAAAAGCTGTTTTACTGTTTTCCAGAGTCAACAAACTTTTGTGTATTCCTGCACAGTGGGATTAAGAGTTTTAGTTGCTTCAAGATCCCCCCGCTACTTGATGTTGTCATTTGATTTTTTAAAGCGATTTTAATAGATTCATAGTACTGTTTCATGGATTTTGATGACTGACATCTTTTTATGTGCTTATATACCGTCTGTTTATCTTCTTGGGTGAATTGTTTGGGTCTTTTGCCCTCCTCTCCTGCCTTTCTTTGGTTACGTTTTGTCTGTTTGTTCTGAGAGTTCTTTCAGATAGGAGTCCTTTAATTTGATTTGTAAATACTTTCTTCCCATCTGTAGCTTGTCTTCTTCTGCTCTTAACAATGACTTTCACAGAGCAAATCAAGTTTAACTTATTATTATTTTTTTTTAATTATGGCTCATGCTTTTGGTGTTAAATATAAGAACTCGTTGCTAACCCCTGTTTGGGCATGAAGACTTTCTTAACTTTGTACTTTCATGTTTTACATTTATGTATCTTCCAGTTTGACTTAATATTTGTATAAGGTGTGAAGTGTTAGTTGAAGTTTATTTTTTGGTGTATGAATGCCAGCTGTTCCCAAACTGCTGAAAAGGTCATCCTTGTTTCTGAGTTGCCCTTGTACCTTGGTCAAAAATTACTTGGCCATATTCGTGTGAATTTATTTCTGGACTCTGTTCTGTTGATCTGTGTCTTTCCTTTGTCTGTGTTACGTTCCTTGATTAAAGTTTTATAGAAAGTCTTAGAACAGTGTGAGTCCTTTGAATTTTGCTTCTATTTTACAGTGATTTTGGCTTCTATAGTTTCTTTGCCTTTCTGTGTGAATTTTAGAATCAGCTAATGTATATGTGTAAGATATCCTGCTGCGATTTTTGTTGTACTTGCATTCAATCTATAGATCAATTTGTGGGTGGACATCTTACATCTTAACGGTTTTGAGTCTTACAGCCCATGAACCTGTTATTTACATCCATGCAGTTCTGTTTTGATTTCTTACACCAGTGTTTTATGGTTTTTAGCACACAGATCCTGGGCATATTGGATTTACACCTGTGTATTTCATCCTTTAAAAAAAAAAAAAAAACAACGACAGCAACAACAAACTAATTTCACTAGGTAGAACCTCCAGTACTGTGCTGAATAGAAGAGAGAGGTGAGAGAGGCTTCCTGGTTTGCTCTCAGCCACATGGGGAAACCGTTCAGTCTTTCACCGCCGAGTGTGGTGTTACCGTACAGTTGTTCTTGTGTTTTGCAGGTCTGCTCTTAGTCTTCAGGTGTTGTTTTTTTTCTAGTCTGCTAGTGAAGTGTGTTGATGGCATATTAAAAATTTCTTTCTCCTGATTTCATCATTCAGAAACAAGCTCTGTTAATATTGTATGGTGTGTATAGTCCTTCCTTCCTTCTACTGTGTCTTACTTATGGCACACAGAGCTTTGTTGTATCATGTGGAATCTTTTGTTGGGGCTCATGGACTCTCTAGTTGTGGCATGCAGGCTTCAGTATTTGCAGCACTCGGGCTTAGCTACTTGATGACATGTGGGATGTTAGTTCTCTGACCAGGGATTGAACCCACTTCTCCTGGATTTCAAGGCAGATTCTTTACCGCTGGACCACCAGGGAAGCCCCAATATCCTGGCATGTATATTTCTGGTGCAAATGAAAAGTGAAAGTCGCTTAGTCGTGTCTGACTCTTTGTGACCTCATGGACTGTAGCCTGCCAGGCTCCTCTGTCCATGGAATTCTCTAGTCAAGAATACTGGAGTGGGTGGCTGTTTCCTTCTCCAGGGGATCTTCCCGACCCAGGGATCAAAACCAGGTCTCCTGCATTGGAGGTGGATTCTTTGACATCTGATGAAAATATATGCCAGTAAATATACCTGAGGGGTTAGAGTAAACATTCTTTCTTTGTTCTCTGCTGCATTCACGTCATCCTATATTGTAAATGTTTATCCATGTTAATAGACATGTATATTCATTAGGGTTTCCCTGGTGTCTTAGTGGTGAAGAATCTGCCTGCCAGTGCAGAAGACATGGGTTCTATCCCTGGGTCGGGAGAAGAAAGTGGTAACCCATGCCAGTGTTCTTGCCTGGGAAGAATTGTGTCTTCCTGGACAGAGGAGCCTGGAAGGACACAGTCCATGGGGTTGCAAAGAGTTGGACATGACTTAGCAACTAAACAACAAACAACAGCAGTGATATTCATCACACAAGCAGTGTCCTATTACAGATGGATAAACTGAATCAGTCTCTTCACTCTCCCAATGTCAGCAGTTCATTTGTAACCAGTTTCTTTCTGATAACAGTCACAACATCGGCATGTGTATGTTTTGAGACTTCGCTTCTTACTTCCTGAGCATTGTTTCCTAGAAGTGGAGCTGTTGGCTCAAAAGATATGCAGTTCTTGAGGCTGTTGATTCATATTTAGAAAAAGCTCACCTCGGATCCCCTGTTTCCTTTTGTGAACTGTCTGCTAATGGGCAGCAGAGGCTTGAGCTGTGTAACCCTAGGACAGTCCCTTAACCTCTGAGCAAAGCTGGCAGGTCAGGAGAATGCTGTTCACGTTTGCACAGCAGGCCGACCAAGCAGGAGATCCTGCAGACCCATGCTCATCCATCCTCATTTCCCAGTGGACTCACTCGAAGGCTTTATGCTTTCAGCTTTGTCCTTTTCATTTAATTCCCTGAATTTTTATGATACCAGCAAAAGACTTGGGAGTTAAAGGACATGGGTTTGAATCCCGGGTGTATTTATGTTGTTTGACTCTCTGGGCCTCAACTTTCCCATCTGCAAAATGGGCACAGTACAGCCGACCTCATGAGGCATTGTTGATGACCCAGCAAGAGTAAGTGTGTAGTTGAAAGGAGAAGGACATGGACTGACTTGGGAAGACTTGAGTGTGAATGGTGGCCCTGCCTAATAGCGGTGTGAATTGTTTTTTATTGACCACCGAACCTCTCTGAGCTTCAGTTCCTTCAGCTGTAGAAATGCGAGTAATAAAAGTCGGGACAGTCACCCCTCTTGCAGAGCTGTTGTGCAGACTGAACGAGAGCAGGCCATGTCTGCAACCCCTCGAATGTTCAGAGCCCCTCTCGGAGGGGAGCACTCTTGTGGTGCAGGTTCAGTTCAGTCACTCATTCATGTCTGACTCTTTGCAACCCCAAGAACTGCAGCATGCCAGGCCTCCCTGTCCTTCACCAACTCCTGGAGCCTGCTCAAACTCATGTCCATTGGGTCGGTGATGCCATCCAACCATCTCATCATCTGTCATCCCCATCTTCCACTTTCAATCTTTTGCGGCATCAGGGTCGTTTCAAATGAATCAGCTCTTTGTATCAGATGGCCAAAGTATTGGAATTTCAGCTTCAGCATCAGTCCTTCCAATGAACACCCAGGACTGATCTCCTTTAGAAGGGACTGGTTGGATCTCCTTGCAGTCCAGGGGACTCTCAAAAGTCTTCTCCAACACCACAGTTCAAAAGCATCAATTCTTCGATGCTCAGCTTTCTTCACAGTCCAACTCTCACATCTATACATGACCACTGGAAAAACCATAGCTGTGACTAGATGGACCTTTGTTGGCAAAGTAATGTCTCTGGTTTTTAACCAACAACCAAGTAGGTTGGTTGTAACTTTGTTTTCAAGGAGTAAGTGTCTTAATTTCATGGCTGCAGTCACCATCTGCAGTGATTTTGGAACCCCCCAAAATAAAATCTCTCACTGTTTCCATTGTTTTCCCCATCTATTCTCCATGAAGTGATGGGATGCCATAATCTTTGTTTTCTAAATGTTGAGTTCAAGCCAACTTTTTCACTCTCCTCTTTCACTTTCATCAAGAGCTCTTTAGTTCTTCTTCACTTTCTGCCATAAGGGTGGTGTCTGCGTATCTGAGGTTATTGATATTTCTCCCAGTAATCTTGATTCCAGCTTGTGCTTCATCCAGCCTGGCATTTCACATGATGTACTCTGCATATAAGTTAAATAAGCAGGGTGACAATATATAGACTTGATGTACTCCTTTTCCAATTTGGAACCAGTCCATTTTCCATGTCCATTTCTAACTGTTGCTTCTTGACCTGCATACACATTTCTCCGGAGGCAGGTCAGGTGGTCTGGTATTCCCATCTCTTTCAGAATTTTCCACAGTTTGTTGTGACCCACACAGTCAAAGGCTTTGGCATAGTCAAGAAAGAAGAAGTAGACATTTTTCTGAAACTCTCTTGCTTTTTCAATGATCCAACAAATGTCAGTGATTTTATCTCTGGTTCCTCTGCCTTTTCTAATTCCAGCTTGAACATGTTGAAGTTCATGGTTCACATAATGTTGAAGTCTGGCTTGGAGAATTTTGAGCATTACTTTGCTGGCGTGTGAGATGAGTGCAGTTGTGTGGTAGTTTGAACATTCTTTGGCATTACCTTTCTTTGGGATTGGAATGAAAACTGACCTTTTCCAATCCTGTGACCGGTGCTGAGTTTTCCAAATTTGCTGACATATTGAGTATAGCACTCAACTGGAATGCCATCACCTCCACTAGCTTTGCTTCCTAAGGCCCACTTGACTTCACCTTCCAGGATGTCTGGCTCTAGGTGAGTGATCACTCCATCATGGTTGTCTGGGTCACTGAGATCTTTTTTTGTATAGTTCTTCTGTGTATTCTTGCCACCTCCTCTTAATATCTTCTGCTTCTGTTAGGTCCATACCATTTCTGTCCTTTATTGTGCCCATCTTTGCATGAAATGTCCCCTTGGTATCTCTAATTTTCTTGAAGAGATCACTAGTCTTTCCCATTCTGTTGTTTTCCTCTATTTCTTTGCATTGTTCACTTAAGAAGCTTTCTTATCTCTCCTTGCTGTTCTTTGGAACTCTGCATTCAGTTGGGTATATCTTTCTCTTTTGCTTCTCTTCTTTTCTCAGCTATCTGTAAGTCCTCCTCACACAACNATGAAAGATTGGAATTTTTTGGAGTGTTTATGTTAACTATGGTCTCCATTTGATGAGGTTCAACACGTTGATTTTCTTTTTGCTTTTCTTTGACAGCATGCCTTGTGTTCTTCATCACTAGTTTGTAAGTGCTGCCAGTCTTGGGGGTTATCACTGCAGCATTAATCTTGTCTTTCTCAGGGGGACCATCACCCTTTCCATACGGATACTGCTTGTGTGGCGCGGACTCCATCTCATACACTTGGCTGTGTCTGCGTTGGCCTTGTGACTCTTCACTTCTCCTCTTTGTTTCCCCAGCACCTGGCTTTTGTAGCCCTTCATTTCATTCACTGCATGTTTTGAATGAGTCGTTTAGCCCTTTATCCTTTCCAAGCAAGTTCAAGTCTGTTCACATTTGACTCAGTAATCCCGGGATGAGTAGGTGTTTCCCCTGTGTTTTAAAATATTCATTATTAGAGATTCAGGAGAGCTTAAAAGTCTTGTCTGTGGCTTTGGGGTGGAAATGAACTCAGGTCATTTCCTTCTAAATCCCTGATTCTTTGCCTTACGAACTTCTTGAACTAGCGTTCAGAGGCGTTTCCTAGGGAACCAAGTGCCTGTGCCTCATCTCGGGATCACGGGGTGGGGGCCTCTGGATTTGCACGTTTAGATGTGTGACTCTCATGCAGGTGACCTGTGGACTGTGCCACCACCATTTCTGAAATCTGTACTCTGCCCTCACAGAAATTTAATTTGATCCTGTAAGAAAATTAAACCTGGGGCGGGGAGTACCACTGGGCTTGAATTTGGTTTAAAATCTGCAATACTATATAGTACATTTCTGAGTAGGAGCATTTTTGGAATGAGTCAGTCCCCCCAGCCCCTCAAAACAGAAGCTACAACATACAGAAGGGTTTCTCACTGCAGCCAAAGTCAGTTTTTCCAAGACCCAGCTTGATGTGCTAAGCCAGAGCTGGGTATGGCATAACCCTTAAGTGGAACAGAGCAGAGAGGATGAAGCATACTTTGTCACTCACAGTCCTTTTGCTGTTTGTTGTTCAGTCACTCAGTTCAGTTCAGTCGCTCAGTCGTGTCTGACTCTTTGCGACCCCATGGACTGCAGCACGCCAGGCCTCCATGTCCATCACCAACTCCTGGAGTCCACCCAAACTCATGTCCATTGAGTTGGTGATGCCATCCTCCATCTCATCTTGTCCCCTTCTCTTCCTGCCTTTAATCTTTCCCAGCATCAGGGTCTTTTCCAATGAGTCAGTTCTTCACATCAGGTGGCCAAAGGATTGGAGTTTCAGCTTCATCATCAGTCCTTCCAATGAATATTCAGGACTGATTTCTTTTAGGATCGGCTGGTTTGTTTTCCCTGCAGTCCAAGAGAGACTCTCAAGAGTCTTCTCCAACACCACAATCAGGAAGCATCAGTTCTTCAGCACTCAACCTTCTTTATGGCCTAACTCTAACATCAGTACATGACTACTGGAAAAACTATAGCTTTGACTATCCAGAACTTTGTCGGCAAAGTCCCTTTTGCAGTCCCTTACCACTCTATTTTCACCAGGTCACAGAAGACCATCTACCATATCTGGGAGTCACCCTGGGTGGAAGGTCTTTATGGAAGTCCTTCAGTGCAGGCACGAACTGAGTGATGCCCTTCTCTTCCTTGTTTAAGTCCTGCATTTTATTCTTTCTTCCACTTACGTAAAATTGTGAGCACCAGCTAACATGCCAGAGAGCAGCAAGCAGCCTGATAGAAGATGTACTTTCGGAAATTGTGCTCTGGCCTTTCAAGTGCCTTTTCCTAATTTTCAAGTGATGCCATCTACTGCTCAGAGAAATTGGGGCTTACTCCTCAACCCCAGCCCTCTGCTGACTCAGTTTGTTGAAAACTATGAAGTATGTGCCCTGGCCAGATTGGGGTGCCTTGGGGTGCCCTTGTCAGGCTGTGGTATTTTGGGGGTGTCCTGGACAGGCTGGGGTGGGGGACTTGGTGTTTCCGGGGAGCTGGGGACAAGGGGGAGGGAGAGGTTGGCCAGGGAGAGTCTTTTCTGATCCAGGATTTGTGTGGGTCCTGATGTTAGGTGGACATAGAGGTGTGGACCATCTTCTCAAATTCTGGGTGAGAGTTCAGAGTGCTTTTTCCACAAGAGAATCTTTTTAGGCTGAGGCTATAAAGCTTTTTCTTTTCTTTAAAAAAGAAATCATTTGGACAACAAATTGTTTGTGAAACTGAGCTCATCAGTAGGGAAAAGGGTGAGAAATCACTGAAGCCCCAAATGCCTTCAGGATTGAATAGATGGCTGAGGGCTATGTTGGGATTGTTATATTCATTGTTGTTGTGGGAAGTGCCTTCAAGATGAAGAAAAAAAAATCAGCTTAAAATGGACCTGTAGAATAGATTGCTGACAATCTTTAAGACGTCAGTCGGTAACTTTTATTTCATTTCTGAGGTTATCATGACTCTTCTTCCTCAAGTTCTTGATGAAACATTGATGTAGGCATCTGACAAAAGTGTTCCAAAGGACGTCTTTATTACTGACAGCTGGTTGGAAACTCCAGCTTGAAGCCAGAATCACCCTCCCCTTGCATTGTCTCCCAAGTGTAGAGCCCGGGACCCCCTTGTGAGACGTTGTTGGGCCTGCTGAATGATGCCCACCCAGTGGGGGCCAAGGAGGAGGACGATCCAGGCGGGGCATGTTCTCTGTTTAACCCAGCATCTCCATTTGACTGAGGCTCTCACAGTCATGTAGGAGGTGGGGAGTGAGGCTGAGTGTGTGTTAATGGGCGATGTCTTCTCATGGACATATGGCCCAAGGTGGGGGCCCTTTGGTTAAGACCTGTGATGACTGCAGATCTTTCTGGGTGCCTCCTGAGGAAGACGCCAGCAGCGGGGCTGGGTCAGCAGTGGCGTTTCCTGAGTAGGCATCTCCTCCATCACGCCTGACCATCTGGGGAAAGGCTCTGTCAACAGAAGGAAGGCTTGTTTCACCTGTAGCTGTGACCTTTATCTCCAAAGGAGTCACCACATCCTAGGCCCTGTACATGTCCCGACCAAAATAGTGGTCATGGCCAAAGCATTTGGGAATCACCGTGCATTCCACATTCTTCTTGCTCATCGTAATTGACATTAGTGGACGAGGGACCCCTGTGCCAAAGACACTGAGGACTTCCCCAGGGCAACTGACTTAGAGGCCAGCTAAGTTTCTATGCCTCAGTTTCTTCCTCTGTAAAATGGGAACTGTAACAATACCGTCCTCATAGGGTTTTGGGGGAAGAAGAGATAAATTAGTATATGGAAAGCACTTAGAATAATATAATGTCTGATATGTAGCAGCCACTCAGTAAATATGACAGTTATTGTTATTACTATTTTTGCTGTCTCACTTTCTCTCTCATGGACCCTTTTAACACTTGTAAAATTTATTAAAATAGTATATATACTTCATAGGTTGTTGTAAGGATTAGCTGTTAAGAGGTGTAATTCAGATAACATGCTGGGATCTAGAAAATGCGGGGGTGGGTGGAAAGTCGGGCCTCCAGAGAAGTCTGTGTCCTGATCCCTGGAATCTGTGCCCACACCGCCTTCCATGGTGAAGGGGACTTTAGTTGTTGCTGTTCAGTCGCTTAGTCACTTCTGACTCTTGTGACCCCACGGACTGTAGCCTGTCAGGCTCCTCTGTCCGTGGGATTCTCCAGGCAAGAATACTGGAGTGGGTTACCATTTCTTCCTCCAGGGAATCTTCCTAACCCAGGGATCAAACCCACATCCCTTGCATTGGCAGGAGGATGCTTTACCACTGAGCTACTAGGGAAGCCAGAAACAGACTTTTCAGATGTGATTAATATAAGGCTTTTGACAGGCAAAAGGAGAAGAAGGCAGCAGAGGATGAGATGGTTNGGATCAAACCCACATCCCTTGCATTGGCAGGAGGATGCTTTACCACTGAGCTACTAGGGAAGCCAGAAACAGACTTTTCAGATGTGATTAATATAAGGCTTTTGACAGGCAAAAGGAGAAGAAGGCAGCAGAGGATGAGATGGTTAGACAGCATCACTGACTCAATGGATGTGAATTTGAGCAAACTCCAGGAGACAGTGAAGGACAGGGGAGCCTGGCGTGCTGCAGTCAATGGGGTTGTAAAGAGTCAGATACGACTAAGCGACTGAACAACCGCAGTGTTGCGTCTGCATCTGGGGAGTCTGGGTTCTCTGAGTGCCCCGTGGTGGGGGTGGGGCTGGTCTCATGGAGGTCTTCGCTGCAGAGCAGCCCTTTGGTGGGTGTCGGGCTTCTCCTGGGCTTTCCCAAGGAGCATTTGCCCGTGAGTTGGAGCTGGTTCTCAGTACCAAGGAAGAGGTTCTACAAGGACAGCTGTAGGTGGGATTCCAGACGCGCCCGCATCCTCCTGTGTCACATGGCTCGGGCTGCTGCCCCTGGCTGGCGTGGTGGCCGTCTCTGGCCATGTAGTGTCAGGTCGCCTGTGCTCCAGCTTCTCTGGGCCTGGCGTCCTCACTCTGGGTCAGCCCCGTGATGTCGATGAGGCCCTACCCTCCCTCCCGCCCTTGACCNGAGTCGTGTGTGTGTGTCTGGTTCTAGCATGATCAGCACTGGACCTCGTGGAGACTCTGCTAAGATCTCGTCACTCTGCTGTTTAAAACTCAATCCAGACTTTTTTTTTTTTTAATTATTTTTGGTTGTGCTGGGTCTTTGTTGCAGCCTGCAGGGGCTTCCTCTAGCTGTGGACCACAGGCTGTAGAGCATGTAGGCTCAGTCGTTGTGGCACGTGGTCTTCGTTGCCCTGCAGGATGTGGGACCTTAGTTCCCCGACCGGGGTTCTAACCTGTGCCCCCTGCAGTAAAGCACAGAACCTTAACCACTGGACCACCAGGGAAGTCCAGTCTGGACTTTTTGATGAGAGCCTGCAGTGCTCGGTGTGATCCGGCTCTTCTCTACTTCCCAGCCCCGTCTCCTCCCGCCCTCTCTTGGCCTGGCCACACGGGCCTTAGACCAAGTAACACCTCCAGACCTTAGCTGTTGCTCTCCTTCTGGAATGCTTCTCTCTCATCTCTGAAAGGCTGGTCCTGCCTCGTCAGGCAGTCCCGGTGTTCAGGTGTTACCTCCCCTGGCCACCCCGCCTCTCCTTCCTCCTGCGTCCCGTCACTTCCGTGATCTCCGTCACAGCACCTTTATGAGCCTCAGCGTGTCTCGATTGTCTGCTCCCTTCCTTGTCCACTGTCTGTGTTCTGCCCTGCAGTGTACCGTTCAAGGAGCAGAGACCATGCCTGTTCTTCCCTCTGCTGTGTTCAGAGGGCCCCGCTCAGGCTTCACCCAAGGGGTGCGCTCCGTAAATATGTTTTTAAAAATAATTTATTCTTTAATTGGAGGGATATTGCTTTACAATGTTGTGTTGTTTTCTGCCATACAACAACGCAGTTCAGCCATGATTATACATATATCGCCTCCCTCCTTAGCCTCCCTCCCCTCCTCCCATCCTCTGGGTCATGACAGAGCACCAGGCTGGGCTGCCTGTGTTATATAGCGGCTTCTCGCCAGCTGCCTGGTTTGCTCATGGTAGTGTATGTATGTTGATGCTGCCTTCTCCATTCATCCCACTCTCTCCGTCCCCTGCTGTGTCCCCAAGTCCATTATCTATATCTGTGTCTAGATTGCATCTCTACAAATAAGTCCATCAATGTCATTTTTTTAGATTGAGTAGATATGCATGGACTGTAGCTTGCCACGCTCCTCCATCTGTGGGATTCTCTAGGCAAGAATACTGGAGTGGGTTGCCATTGCCTTCTCCAGATATATGCATTAATACGCAATATTTGCTTTTCTCTTTCTGACTTAATTCACTCTGTATAGAAGGCTCTAGGATCATCCACCTCACTGAAACTGACTCAGATTCATTCTTTTTTTTAATGGCCGAGTCGTATTGCATTGTGCATATGCACCACGTCTTCTTTATCCATTCATCTGTCAGTGGCCATCTGGGCTGCTTCCACGTCCTAACTGTTGGAACCAGTGCTGCTGTGGACCCGGGGGCACATGTGTCTTTCTCAGTTATGGTCTTCTCAGGGTGTATGCCCAGGAATGGGATTGCTGGGTCTTATAGTAGATTCCTAGTGTTTTCAGGAANTCATCTGTCAGTGGCCATCTGGGCTGCTTCCACGTCCTAACTGTTGGAACCAGTGCTGCTGTGGACCCGGGGGCACATGTGTCTTTCTCAGTTATGGTCTTCTCAGGGTGTATGCCCAGGAATGGGATTGCTGGGTCTTATAGTAGATTCCTAGTGTTTTCAGGAATCTCCATACCCTTCTCCATAGTGGCTGTCTCAATTTGCATTCCCACCAACAGGGCAGGAGGGTTCCCTTTTCTTCACATCCTCTCCAGCATTCATTGTTTATAGATTTTTTGATGATGGGCTTTCTGACCAGTGTGAGGTGATATCTTATTGTAGTTTTGATTTATTTTTCTCTAATAATGAGCGATGTTGAGGATGTTTTCATGTATTTGTTGGCCATCTTCCATAAATATTCATAACGCAAATGATTAGAAATGAATAGAAATCCAGGAGGAATTGTTGTAGAACATGATTGAAAATCCACAGCAATTAGGGAGAGCTCAGCAGTGGACAGGAGAAGGCGATGGCACCCCACTCCAGTACTCTTGCCTGGAAACTACCATGGACAGAGGAGCTTGGTGGGCTGCAGTCCATGGGGTCGCTAAGAGTCGGACATGACTGAGCGACTTCCCTTTCACTTTTCCCTTTCATGCACTGGAGAAGGAAATGGCAACCCACTCCAGTGTTCTTGCCTGGAGAATGCCAGGGACAGGGGAGCCTGGTAGGCTGCCATTTTTGGGGTCTCACAGAGTCGGACACGAATGAAGTGACTCAGCAGCAGCAGCAACAGCAGTGGACGAGGTTGTGGGTCTTCATTCTAAGGTCACTGATGACATGCTATACCACATGTAACTGCATTTTTCAGTTGTGCCTCCAACCAGATTCTTCTGATCACATGTAGTTTTGGCTCCTTGAAACTATACTTATTAGCACATGACTTTGACTCTTCGAGGGTTTCATCATTCGGAGCCATTTTGATTACAAGAATCATAAAAACCCAATTTAATCATTTTTCAGTTAAACAGCAGAAATCCAGGAGTGTCTGTCTTTAGGAATGGCTTGATCCAGGGGCTCAAACGATATCATTAGGAAATGATTTTTGTTTTTTGTGTTTTTACTTCTCAACTCTGTCCCCCTCCCTCCCAGCATCAGCAGTGTGGTGCTGCTCAATGTTGAACCACCAGACTTCAGAGGAAAGCACTAATTTCCATGGTATTGGTGCTCCACTGTGGTCAGTTTCAAGCTGTTCACATGACGTCACTGAATGCAGAGTTAGGAAGAGGGGCACCTGTGGGCTCCCGTGAACTGGTGTGCCCCAGCTTTGCAATGCCCCCTCCTTGTCGCTTCCTTTTTCAGGCAGGTGTTCTTATGGTGACAGTAAGCTCCTAGCAGCTCTTGTTTGCATCTTCCTAGCAACTCAATCAGAGAGAGCGTCTTCCCACTAGTTTCCTTGTAAACCACTCTCCCATCTCTCCCCTTGTGGAGCAGAGCTTCTCATCTGGGGTCCATTTGAGTCACCTGGGGAGTTTTAAAGAATCCCAGTGCTTGACCACTTGCAACCACCACGTTAGAGGATGTTGCTTTCAAGCTGATGAAGTGATGCATGCCACTTCATCATCAAGTTGATGAAGTGCTTCAAATGTGTCAGTGTTCATTGATTCTTGGCCCGTGGCAGAAATCTTGACTCACGTGGACATAAGAAATTAATCATCGCAGTCATCCTGTTCCAGAGTGGCTGAGCCAAAATTCCTCCAGGTGTAAGCTGAGGCCATGTCTCCCCTGTGCCCCTGAGTTGATTCTCCCAGAGATGTCTTAGGTGATAAACCTCAGTGTCTGGCAGGTGACTGAGAGATGCCTGTTCTGCGGGAGGCAGCCTGTGCCTGGGATGGCTGGCCCAGCTGGCTCGAATCTCCACCTTCACTTTATCCTGAACAAACCTGCTCTATTCCTCTATCCTCATGGGCCCCCGAAACCCAGTCATGCACCGTCAGCCAACACGGGGACCCGAGTCAGAGCATGAGGGGCTTGGAACTGGGCATCAGCTGGGGACAAACAGACAGGCTTCTTGGCAGCAGTGCTGGGTGTGGACCAGATGTGCCGTGGAGACAGGGCTCTTCCATCCATGGGAAAGAGAAGCCTCTGCATTGAGAAGGAACTCAGAAAAGGCGACAGCAGAGCTTGGAGGCCAAAGGCAGGCACACGTTTTCCATTTGAGGGGATCTGGCTTGAACCTCAACCCCATCATCTAGCAGATCTGAAGTCTTGGACCAAGTTTTAATCTTGGAGCCTCAGAGTTTTTATTTGAACAGAAAGATAATAGTTTTGACTTCCTAGCATTATTGAAGTTTAAAAGAGATGATGTATGTAAAGTACCAGGCAAATNTCTAGCAGCTCTGAAGTCTTGGACCAAGTTTTAATCTTGGAGCCTCAGAGTTTTTATTTGAACAGAAAGATAATAGTTTTGACTTCCTAGCATTATTGAAGTTTAAAAGAGATGATGTATGTAAAGTACCAGGCAAATGTTGACATTATTTTGGGTTATAGAAGCATTTTGAAGGGTCAAGGTCCATTAGCAGAACACCTGTTCATTAATTTCTGAAAGTGGGTGAATAATTATGGTCATAATTGTAGAGTAAACCTCTTTGAAAGCTTTTGCAGTCCATTATCCTGGTAAAACAATATTTGTGTGATTAGCCAATTTCCTGACCTTTAAATAAAAATCTGAACTGGTAGCCCCAGTCCCTGGCCCTTGCTGAGCACTCAGAACTGCCAACACGAGGAAGATCCTCCAGGGATGGTGGCCACAGATTTTAGCTTTGATAGTTTGAAATTAGAATTTGCTGGAAAAGTTCAGAGAGTAATGTACCCATCACCCAATGTACTCACCACCACCTAGATGTAAAAGATGAATTTCATATTGATTTCAGATTAATAAAAAGACTTAAAAGTTGCAAGTGTAGTTCAGGATGTCCTTACTGATTGCATGCACAGATGATTCCAGGTTAATTCTGCTTGGCCCGCTTCAGGGGGGCAGGCCTCACTTAGACTAATGCTGGGTACTTGGGGGTGTATGTGTCCCAGGGGACTTAGAACTTTGGTGGGGGCAGCTCCATCCAAACATTCTGGATTGAGAGGGGGGAGGGGCAGGCCTCCAAAAGTAAGAGATGGGTTTTGCCAAGGGAGGATGTTGAGGAGGAAACAGATAGGGGTTGTTGCATCTGGCATGACATGGGCAATTGGTAACACCAACATTTTTAGGTAGGAGGGGTTTGGTGGTTTTGTTGGAAAGGGCGTTTGAAGGCATTTTCCGGAGACTGTACCTGCATAGCATGCTGTCCATTTTTGTTGAGTTTGTATGTTTACATGGGATAGTGTAACAGAACTAGATTTAGCATCATGAAGAAGAAAACCTAGGCACCACTGACTTCCACAGGTCCTTTTTTACTTGGCTCATGGAAGCCTGGAAGTAAATAGTCTAGTCCAGGGCTAGTGTGTTCGTTTCATGGTTGCTGTGAACTCAGGCTACTCTTGCTTCCGTGGTGGCTCAGAGGTTAAAGCATCTGCCTGGAATGTGGGAGACCCAGGTTCGATCCCTGGGTCGGAAAGATCCCCTGGAGAAGGAAATGGCAACCCACTCCAGTACTCTTGCCTGGAGAATCCTATGGAGGGAGGAGCCTAGTAAGCTACAATCCATGGGGTCGCAGAGAGTCGGACATGACTGAGCAACTTCACACAACCTTAGCACATGGTTTTTTAGCTTCATGATTGCCTCATGGTATATGTCTTGTGGCTAATGCTCCAGCCATCACATCTATATTTCAGGNAGTAGGCTACAATCCATGGGGTCGCAGAGAGTCGGACATGACTGAGCAACTTCACACAACCTTAGCACATGGTTTTTTAGCTTCATGATTGCCTCATGATATATGTCTTGTGGCTAATGCTCCAGCCATCACATCTATATTTCAGGCCAGTAAAAGCAAAAGTAGGGAAGGACAGAGAGTGCATTTTACAGCTGAAGTCTGTAAGGATTTAAAACTTTAGGATCATAAGCTTTCTCTAAGAATCTTTCCCACTCCAGATGACTTCTTTAGAGCTCTTGAAGGTGTTAGTCGCTCAGTCATGTCCTATTCTTTGCCACTCTATGGACTGTAGCCCGCCAGGCCCCTCTGTCCATGGGATTCTCCGGGCAAGAATACTGGAGTGGGTAACTGTTCCTTTCTCCAGGGGATCTTTCCAACCTAGGCATTGAACCCTGGTCTCCTGCATTGCAGGCAGATTTTTTATTTTTTTTACCATCCGAGCCACCAGGGAAGCCCTTAGAGCTCTTAGGACCCCCTAATTATGGGGAAACATGGTTGCCCAATAGGCACATAAGGAAACAGGGACCGCGGAGATGGGGTCGGCAGCCAGCAGCCCCTGCGCTGGGTGGCTTTGAGAGAGGTGAGGCTGATGACGATGACACGGGTGGATGGAGGGAGGGTGTTTCTAAAGTCCCCCCAAGCCACCCCTGAGTGCCATAGCTGCAGGGAAAAGCTTCATCAAGGATACAGGGTCAGAGCTGCAAGATCATCCATTCGCTGGTTCTGGAAGTGGCGCCTGTCTCTCTGGAGACCTCCCATAAGAGTTCATGTTTTATTTGCTCCACCGAACTTCATTCCCTGCAAGATGCTTTCCTCTCCTAAATCACTGCAGAAGCAATTGCCTGAAAATGCCAGGGATCGATCCATGATTTTTGTTCATTTCCTTTTTATTGTTTGGCAGGAAACAAAGGCCCAGAGACAGAACAGGAGCACTTGGGAGTGCCTCCGCTCCCTCCTTAGAGGCCTAGCCCAGACATGCATTTATCTTTGTCATCGTGACTTTTTTTCCGGCCCTGCAGGCTTTGTGCTTCTCCCGGTGCCTCCTCTGGTGTTGGCGCCTCCCCTTTCTGGAAGCCGGCAGGTGGCTCTTTTTATTAAATGCCACTTTCATTCTGACAACTACTCTGCTTTAAGTTCCTAATTACAGTTTTCATCAGGCAACTGGTCATTTTGCTTTGCTTGAGTGGGTAATGATGCTTCTAACCTGGGCAGAGAGTGACTTGCCTAAATGTTTCCTTTGCACTTGGACCGAACAGAAAAAATAGACATCCTTCCTATACAGAGATANCCTAATTACAGTTTTCATCAGGCAACTGGTCATTTTGCTTTGCTTGAGTGGGTAATGATGCTTCTAACCTGGGCAGAGAGTGACTTGCCTAAATGTTTCCTTTGCACTTGGACCGAACAGAAAAAATAGACATCCTTCCTATACAGAGATAAAGCCCATCTCTTGGTCTGCGGTTATTTCACTGGTTTATGGCCTCAATTTCATTCTTGGCATTGCAGGAGAAATACAGTCCCTTCTCACCCCTCTCCATACTTTATCTTCATTCAGCTTAGAATCTTTCTTCTGCCCGGTACCTCTCCTGTTTACAGGCTGATGTCGTTGCTCCAGAAGCCCAAATGAAGCTCACCATCATTTCCCCTAGTGGGTCACTCCCAGATCTATTGTATGGCTGCGTACTTTGTGCTTTAAAATTCTGATTTCTTCCTTTCTTTAGTGACATATTCAGTAAACATTTAGCAGGATGAAAGCTCCACGAGAATAGGGACTGACTTGGGTTTTTTTTTTTTAACTTTTTATTTTGTATTGGGGTATGAGTGATTAACAGTGTTGGTAGTTTCAGGTGGGCAGCGAAGGGACTTGGCCATACATATACACGTATCCATTCTCCCCTCCCATCCAAGCTGGCACGTAACATTTAGCAGAGATCCCTGTGCTGTACAGCAGGCTCTTGTTGGTTATCCATTTAAAATATAGCAGTGTGTACACGTCCATCCCAAACTCCCTAAATATCCTTTTCTCCCAACCTTCGCCCTCCGACAACCATACGTGGGACTGACTTGATTTTGATATCATTGTGCACTCAGCTTCTAAAACAAATCGCTGATCCTTGGTGGGTAGATGTTTGATAAGTGATTGAGTTTATAACAATAGTAGTAGCAGATGTGGGTTAAGCACCATATGCCATACCCTCTGTTAACTACTCAGTAGGCAACCTTCCTGTGAGGTGAGTACTCTTAGCACCCCCACTTTACAGGTGGGGAAACCAAGGCTAAGAAAAGTTAGATAGTATAGGAGAGCCAAACTGTCTGCTTTGAAGTCCTTCCCATAACCCGTGTGAGATTATTGTTACTGTCAACATCACGGTCAAGTGCTCTGCCCACGGCACTCAGCTGGTGAGCAAGGGGGTGGGCCACTGGTGCTCAGACACAGAAAGGAATGACACACAGTAGCTACCGCCCTGGAGCTCGCAGACGGGGTGCCTGGGTGGGTCCAGTAACCTGGGCCCTGGGAGCGTGTGTACCTGTTCCTTCCAGGCCCAGTTTGCTCCCAGCCAGCCAAGCCTGGGCAGGATAGGCGAGGATGTGGACAGGGGCCAGGGGAGGTGGTGCCCTTGAACGGAGTTCCTGGGCGGCATTCTAGTTCATTGTTGTTCAGTTGCTCAGTCATTTCTGGCTCGTTGCGACCCGGTGGACTGCAGCGTGCCTGGCTTCCCTGTCCTTTACCGTCATCCGGAGTTTGCTCAGACTCTTGTCCACTGAGTAGGTGATGCCATCCAACCGTCTCAGCCACCGTCGCTGCCTCTCCTTTCGCCTTCCATCTTTCCCAGCATCAGGGTCTTTCCCAGTGAGTCGGCTCTTTGCATCAGGTGGCCCAAGTGTTGGAGATTCAGCTTCTAGCATCAGTCCTTCCAATGCACATTTGGGTTGATTTCCTTTAGGATTGACTGGCTTGATTTCCTTGCAGTCCAGGGGACTCTCAGGAGTCTTCTCCAGCACCACAATTCAAAAGCATAAATTCTGGTCCATGCTCTACCCCACATGGCTCACCTTGCCAGGCTCCCCCTTTACCTTTTCATTTTAGACTTAGAATCTCACCATTTCTGAGGCCCAGTCCTCCAAAAGCACCCTCCTTTCCCCAGGTGGAGCCAATTAGGCTAAGCTCAGCTCCACCTTTGATTACTTTTGCCTTTATTTGCGTCTGATTTGTCTCATTACAATGGTATTCACAGCATGGCGGCCAGGCACGGTGCGTACAGTGTCCAGGTCTTGGCTTCCTTCTGAGTAAAATGAGGGACTTGGAATAGATGCAGGCACACACATACCCCTCGGCCAGGAGCAGCCTGCTGAACTCACCCGGCTGGCCTGAAAATTCTTTTAACAACTTTATGTGGAAGAACAATTCGTTCAAAAAAAAAGAAACCATATTCATTACAGAGAATTTAAAAAGATAGAGACAAAAAATAAAGGAGAAAAATAAAAATCACAACCCTCAAGCATTATTAATACTCTGGGATAGATCCTTCCAGATTGGTGTCGCTCTTCTTTCTGGGGACTCTTGGGCTAAACACATTCCGCCTGAAGAGCCTGGGGATCCCTTATCCCCTGCTTGTCACATGGACTTCATGGGCTAAGAGAACTGGATCGTATTTTAAAAACATGCCAATAACAAATAATTGGTAGGGATTTTAATAGGAAAATCAGGCAGTGGTCTCACAGGACTGTAAATCATGCCAAGGTCCTGTCGTAACAAGCCACACGTGTGCCAGAATGACAGGAAGTGTCGTTCGATGGGCTGGCAGACTGGTTACTGCTGTCTTTACCTTTTTCCAGAGGAAGACAGGACAGCGTTCACGAAGGCTGCCCATCCTGTGTTAGAGCGTGAAGGTGTAGACCGTCCCACGGGTTTGGCCAGGAAGGCCCTCGCTCTGCCTTTTGCCAGCAGTATGACCTTGGGCATAGAGCCTGGCTTTTTTGTGTGTTCTGTTCTTTTCCTTTCTACATGTTTATTTTGTTTTAAAAATAATCTTATGCATTTGTTGAGTTACTTTCGGCTGTGCCCGGTCTTGTTACTGCATGTGGGCTTTTTCTCCAGTTGCGGGGAGCAGGAGCTCCTCCCCAGATGCAGTGCTCAGGCTTCTCAGCGTGGCTTGTCTTGCTGCAGAGCACGGCCTCTAGGCAAACGGGCTTCGNACTTTCGGCTGTGCCTGGTCTTGTTACTGCATGTGGGCTTTTTCTCCAGTTGCGGGGAGCAGGAGCTCCTCCCCAGATGCATTGCTCAGGCTTCTCAGCGTGGCTTGTCTTGCTGCAGAGCACGGCCTCTAGGCAAACGGGCTTCGGCGTTGCAGTGCACGGGTTCTGGAGTGCGGGCTCAGTAGTTGAGGCACATGGGCTTAGTTGCTCTGAGGCATGTGGCATCTTCATAGACTGGGGATCAGAGTGGTGTCTTCTGCACTGCAAGGTGGTCTCTTAACACTGGACCAGCAGGGAAGCCTTCTGTATGTCTGTGTTTTGGATGGTTTCTGTTGCCAGGTCTTCAGGTTTGCTCATCTTTCTTCTGCAGCTTGCTGTGACACTTCACAGTGGCCGTACTCGGCTGTAAGGGATGCTGGGGAACATTGTCTCTTTGTTTCGGCCCACATGTCCACATGCCCAGCAGAAAGTTGATGTTTCTCTTTTTAGGGGCTTCCCTGATAGCTCAGTTGGTAAAGAATCCTCCTGCAGATGGCGATGTTTTTCTTACTACAGAAGAAAGATTGGCTATTGGGGGATACTAGCCTTAGAGGATATACGCATTGGCATTAATTGCTACGCTGCTTTTGATGAGCAAGTGGAAGCATAGTGCTAGCTTTTGGGGCAGTGGCGCTAATGGGGTCAGTTTCAGTGGAGAAATGAGGAAAAGTGAAATGTGAAAGATGATCTCCGCTCAGCACTTGGAAACTCTCACAGTTTGGTGACACAGGAGTCATCTTCTTCATTTTAAGAAGACAGCCAACTGCTATGTGTCCCAGGTTTATTTCCCCTGTGAATCTAGAGTGCTCTTGTGGTCTGAAGGGTTAGATTTATCATAGGCGTGTGTCCTGCCAATCAGCTAGGTCAGTGCCAAGAGAATTTGGTTAAACTAGAATTGAGACCCAAGTCTGAATCTTGGCTTACTGCTCTTCCTGATCGTGCTATTTTCAGATGGTATAAACTCACGCTTGCCACCTATACAACTCCCTGGCCCAGGGAACAGTGGATCCCAGGGGTATGAGATCAAGTTTTAAACTGCTCTTTCGATATCATTTGGTCTCCCACTGGGAGAGGAAAATAACACTATTTTCTTGGT
The DNA here is from genome assembly GCA_006410875.1 of Neotragus pygmaeus. Classification (NCBI taxonomy): domain Eukaryota; kingdom Metazoa; phylum Chordata; class Mammalia; order Artiodactyla; family Bovidae; genus Neotragus; species Neotragus pygmaeus. The sequence goes on from SJYV01021152.1 coordinate 223,098, forward strand.
TTCCCATGATGTGTTATTGTACTTTCTACCTTCCTTGGATAATTTCTATCTGGAGAGTATGACAGTTGACATTCAATTAAATATGAAATATAGAAGGTCTCTTCTGTTACTTGCAATGATAAAAATATTGGTTTAATATGTTAGAATTGATTTCAGTGAAAGCAGTCACGGCATAGCTTGTTTGCTATACATTGTTTTTTATAGTTGAGTATTTTATTGGAATTTTAAAAATGAGTTATTTTTAAATTTTCATAACAGGTCCAACCATATAAAGGAATATAAAAGAGACATACAAAGGAGTAATCTTCCTTAATCCTCCCCACTTAAGATAACCAGGGTAAATTGATGTACATACACTTTGGCAAATCTATACTCTACAAACATGTTCTAATTATCCCATGTTTTTTTCCCTTCCAAAATGGGATTACAGTCTCTTGTCAGGGGTTGGCAAACTCTGACCCATGGGCATGCCACTATTTTTGTAAAGTTTTATTAGAACGTAGCCACACTCATTTGTTATGAATTGCCTGTGTGCTTTCTCTATTCAACGGAGGGGTTGAGTGGTTCCAACAGAGACACGTGGCCTGAAAAACTGAAAACCACCTAGCCCTTTAAAGAAAGTTTGCTGTTCCCCGATCTAATCTGCTTTGACTTTCCCAGGTAATGGTATATAACTGAACAGTTACAACTCTTCACTCCAGATCAGTAGATACAGATCTAAGTCATTCATTTTATTTATTTATTTTTTTCCTATTTTTTGGCCACCCCCCCAAGGAAAACAGGATCTTAGCTGCCAAATCAGGAATCAAGCCCTTGGCCCCTGCAGTGGGAGCGTGGTGTCTTGGCCACTGGACCGCCAGGGAGGTCCCTGAGCCTTTCATTGTAACTTTATGTGCCCCTGCATGTCAGAGCTCATCATGTGACTGTGCTATGGTGGTTGAAATCACTCTCCCGTAGAGGGCATGTAGGTTGATTCCAGGATTTTGCCATAATAAGCAGTATTTCATAAATCCCATATAAGTGTATTTTTATATCCCGGGGGCTTCACTTCTGTGGGAAAGATTTACAGAAGTACCGTTGCTGAACGAAAGCCTGGATTCTTTGCCCATCAGTTGCCTTTTGGTTTGAAACCCACATGTCATGTCCTCAGATGTTCTCTCTGATCTGACACCTCTTTTGGGAATCTGACATTTGTTATAAAAGTGGTTTTCAATCCCTGTTGACTCTGGCTCACAGTAATAAATCTGCTGCTGAAGCAGACATTTTAAAGTATGTATATAGTTGATACCCACCCTTCCTAGAATAGTGCTTAAGCCTTACTACATGCAAAACAGTCTCATGTTTTGTATCCTGTTCTGTTCCATCTTAACAAACATCAGTTGTAACTCTCTGAATTGTTTTCACCACCCCAGGAAAGGGACACAGCCTGTAGTTTGAGAGACTACCCTTTTCTAGAAAGGGGTACTATTCTGAATCTTGTGATCTAATTAAGTTTGATGTTTTATCTGTCGGTCAAGGCCATTCCTCTTCCTTCTTTATTTAAGGTAAAACCTTTGATCTTCATAGTGAAAATTCATGCATATTTTAGTGCATAATGTCTTTAGAGTTGTGAGGTGGGATACAGGCCAGTTTCCTTTGGAAATGGGAGTCGTCCTTCGTCTTCATGTGTTTCCCCAGAGAGACCAAATACCTGGACTTTGCCGTCATGCAGTGTGGATGTGCCTGTTAGCCGAGCCACCTCGTGGGTGATTTGTCCCCTGTTGGGTCTGGCCCAGTGGCTCGCACATGGATCCTGACCAGCATCCACACACACCATCACCCCCTGCTCAGCGTCCACACACACCGTCACCCCTGCTCAGCGTCCACACACACCATCACCCCCTGCTCAGCTCTGACTCCCACCTGTCCTGTGCTCAGTGCCCTGTTGCCTGTGGTCTAGATCAGTCATAAATACTGTGCTTCCACTATTCCCTCTGAGGCTGTTGAGACCTGCAGCCTTATTTTAGTAATAGAACTTTTCCCCGCCTTTGCAAACCAACAAACCAATCAGAAAGGGTTTTCTCTCATAGAACTTCTTCGGGCGCAGGTCTGGCTGGATCCAGGTGCGCATGAGCAGTTTTCCAGGAAGATTTCTCTCTCTTCCCCTTCATCCTCCTTCAGGTTCTGGTAGCTTTGTTTCATTTTCAGACAGCTTATCTTTTCTTGGGGGAGAAAGCGATCAGATAGGAGCCGGAGAGACAGGCAGGGGTCAGAGCAAAGGTCACTCCACGTGACCTGCAGAGAGGCTTGAATTTAATCCTCAGGCTGGGGAACCTTTGAAAAACTTAAAGTGGAAAATGACACTAGTCAATCTGCGTGTTCCCCTGCCCCTCATGAAGATCTGCCCCAGGTGTCTTATTGGTCTATGCACATCAGAAACCGGATTCTTCCTTTAGAGGGACGGTTACTTTCAAATACCTAAAATATTTTTCTTTCTCTCTCTCTCTCTCTTTTTTTTTTTGAAATTTCTGATATTGTTTGAATTTAATGACTCATATTACGAATTATTCATGAAAATGATCTTTTAAGCTTCTCATAATAGCTGAAATTATCCTTCATTAGGATACTGACAGTTCCTGTGATGGGTGTAATTATAAAAAAAAATATTCTTAGGCTGGCTATATTCTGCAGTGTTAAAATTACGCAAATGAGCGAGAGATAAGAATAGCAGCTGAGTAGGATGGTCAGATTTTATGGGAAAAGGGGGGATGGCAGCATTGCAAATTTTCTAAAAATGAATAAATATGTGCCGCACACATTAAGTGCATTTTTATTACTGTCTGCTGTGATGTTCGCCCTCTCCTCATTGGCCCGGGAGTGCATTAATTTTAGCGCCCTGAATTGTTTGTAGCTCTTGCCCGTATATGAATCGCATCAAGGAGAGGTTTTTTTTTTTTTTCCTTTCCTCCTTTCCACTCAGCATTTTCTGCAAGGCAGGCTGTAGTAATCTCTGATAGTTCCTGAGAATGGCACGCTTGTTGCTAATACAGAGAAAGCTGAGATGGGAGGCTGGGGGCAGGGAGTCAGGTGCTGCAGTGAGGGGTGGGTCTGTGGGTAATGAGACTGAGAAATCAGGTCTGCATCATGCTCATGTCCCAGGGATGGCCAGGTGGGGTGTTCCTGGCTGATAGGGGTCAACCTACTTCTTGGGATTAACCTTGGCAACCTTGTGGGGATAAGAAGAATTGAGGAGCCATATAGCACATGACGTCTGGGGCCCCACACGACCTGCTCCTGCCTGACCCCCTCAGGGTCTCTGTTAATAATTCCCTATTCTGCCTCTTCCCCATGTGGTCCCATCCCTTCCTGGGGCTGTACAGAACCTCCCCACACCGCCAGAGAGTGATTAGGGTGAATAGGGTACCATCAGTGGCCGTACAGCCTCAGATCAACTCACACGTAAAGCAGACGGAGTGAATTCTCCCATCTCCCTGCCTTTGAACTGGACCAGTCAGTGAAATGAAAAGTAGAGGGTGATTTCAAAAAGAAAAAGGCTAACATGTAAGTAGTGCTTACTCATCTGAAGAACTGTCCATGTACTCATTTAATCCTCACATCCATACGATGTGTTGGATGCTCTTATGATCTTCAGTCTGCATGTGACGAAACATAAACAGAGAGCTTAAGTCACTTTCCCAAGATCACACAGCAAGTCAGGAGGGTGGAACAGTGCTGGTAAATTTCCACTGATTGATGATGGATGAGGTGGAGACCTGATCAGCTCACCCAAGAGGCCCTCCAACAGGCTTGGGTTTGTTCACACAGATGTGGCTTCCAGCTCTCTCCTTACACTCTAACCTCTTGTGACCTCATCCCGCTTCTCTTCTGGGTGCCCACCGTGACGGCTGCTTCTGTGCCCAGTTTGGCGTGTACCGCCACCCCTTGTATAGCGTGTTCCCGCAGTGATGGCTTGCTGTCTTCCTCACTTGCACCTGGGCAGCCCTCCGCCTTGGTGTTTGGTTTTCTTCTAGAATGTGCACAAACCTCATTATGCCTTCAGATGACAAGAAGTAGATACTTACTTGCCATTATATCTTAGAGACCAGGGGTTGGCAAACATGTTTTTTTGTAAAGACCCAGTCGTAAGTATTTTAGGCATTGCAGCTGGTCTGTCTGTTTCTTCCTTTCCTCTTTCTCTCCTTGTTTGCATTCCCTCCCCTCTTTCCTCCCCCTTCTCCTCTCCTAATTACGTACAGTTTTTACTATAACATAGACCTCAGGCTGGATTTCACTCAGGGAGTGTAGTTGGCCAACCTATCTTGTGGGCATTCGTTGGTGTTAAACTGCCTCTCTTAAAAAATGGAACTGTCCTTGTTCCTGCAGGTCTGATTTTTGCTTCAGCTGGTCCTTCTCGCACGTACTATGTCTGCTGATTTCTGAAGTGTCCGGGACCCACTTGTCTGCTGTTTTCCATTCCCTGAATCTCCTCTCTCTCTTGCCTGCTCTGGTTTTGCTTCAGCCAGGCTGGTGCTCTGGACATTTTCTCAGAGTTGCAGACCCAGTGGAGTTAAGGGTGATGCTTATTTGCTCTTTCAGACTTTTCTTTCTGTAGTTTACACGGGGAAAAGCCTGCCTGATAAAGAAGGTAAACCACCAACCTGTGTGTTTACACCTGGCTGTTCCTCTGAGGTGGCTTCTCCCAGAGTGTCCGGTGTTCCGGGAGGAGGCGTGGGGCGGACGCTGTGTGCTCTGCAGGTGCGGTCCTCTGACCCATACTTCGCCAGCCTGCTGAGGTCACTGGCATAGATGCCCTTCTCCTCACTTCCAAGTGAGAGAACAGGCTCCATGCAGACTTCTGCACCCAGCACACGACAGAGCTGGCGAGTCAGTTTAGGTCTTTAGGTGGCACATCTGGGACTCCAGCTGGTGCCTCCTTTGGACATGAGTAATTCTTTTTTGTAAAATTCACTTTTTTATTTAATATATTTTTTGGCTGTGCCACATGGCTTGTGGGATCTCAGTTCCCCGACCAGGCATTGAACCCCCGCCCAGTGCAGTGGAAGTGCAGAGTCTTAACCATCAGGGAGTCTCTGGATGTAAGTAATACTGGAATGTTCTCCTCACTGTGCTTATGATTCAAAACCGGGTTTCTGGAGTCAAGACCATCTCGGGGTGAGCCCAGCTCTACCCCTCAGCAGCTGCGTGATATTGGGCATGGCATCACCAACCCGATGGACATGAGTTTGAGCAGGAGTTGCTGGTGAACAGGGAAGCCTGCAGTCTGTGGGGTCTCAGAGTCAGACACGACTGAATGATTGAACTGACTCTCTGGACCTCAGCTTTCTTACATGTAAAACTGATCTAATAGTTCCATCCTCATGAATTGTTATGACTGTAGAATGAAACCATTAAAATGATGCTCAGGAAACATTAACAGTCCTGTTTAGTCGCTTAGTCATGTCTGACTCTTTGTGACCCCATCGACTCTAGCCCTTCCAGGCTCCTCTGTCCATGGGATTTCCCAGGCCAGAATACTGGAATGGGTTGCCATTTCCTTCTCCAGGGAATCATTCCAACCCAGGGATTGAACCTGAGTTTCCTGCTTGGCAGGCAGATTCTTAAACACTGAGCTACTTGAGAAGCCCCTAGCTCTCACTGCTGTTTCTTTTTTTCTTAAACAAATTTTATTTTTTATTATAGTGAAACACACATAACAAAATTTACCGCCTTAACTGTCGATAGGCGTGCACTTGGGCAGTGTGAGTACATTCACGCTGTTGTGTGGCTGATGTCTGGCACTCCTGTGGTCTCTGAGATCTGAAGCTCCGTCCCCAGCCCCCTGCCTGCCTCTTTTAAACAAGCAGATGAGAGCAGCAGGCACTTGGCTGCATTGAGCCCAGCGCCTGCCATCTGTGGACAGCCGTTCTGCTCAGCCCTGTGGGTGGCCTGACTCCAGCAGCGAGGGTGGGGAGGCGTTGAGACTTGGGGATCGTCTCCCTCCCACCTGGCCCAGGCACCTGCAGTTTATTGCCTGCTTTCTCCTCTCGGGCTGTTAGCTCAGCAGTTCTCGGTCAGCACCTCTCAGAGTCCACGCCACCATGCTTTCTGGCATGTTCTTGGAGTTCCTCTGTTTTACGTAAGAAGAAACTGAGTCTCAGGGAGGCTCAGCAGCGTCTGTCAGACCACGAGGCTCAGACGCCCTCCCAGGGGCTGCTCTGCAGCCGGTGGCCTTGCCTTCCACCCCGGATTCTTGTTACTGGACATCTGTGGTGAGAGTTCTTTCTCACTGTTTTCCTCAGTGCATGAAATACTGGTCCACTTGAGTGGGTTATTGGAGCACCTACCTCTAACTTCAGGAGTGGACTTTCATTGCTAGTCACCCAGTCATGTTAACTCTTTGGGATCCCAGGGACTGTAGCCCACCAGGCTCCTCTGTCCGTGGGGTTCTCCAGGCAGAAATACTGGAGTGGGGTGCCATTTCCTTCTCCAGGGGATCCTCCTGACCCAGGGAGCAAACCTGCATCCCCTGCCTTGGCAGGTGAGCTCTTTACTGCTGAGGCTCAAGAGTGGAATGCTGCTACTGCTGCTGCTAAGTTGCTTCAGTCGCATCCGACTCTGTGCGACCGCATAGACAGCAACCCACCAGGCTCCCCTGTCCCTGGGATTCTCCAGGCAAGAACACTGGAGTGGGTTGCCATTTCCTTCTCCAATGTATGAAAGTGAAAAGTGAAAGAGAAGTCGCTCAGTCATGTCTGACTCTTAGCGACCCCGTGGGCTGCAGCCCACCAGGCTCCTCCATCCATGGGATTTTCCAGGCAAGAGTACCGGAGTGGGGTGCCATTGCCTTATAGATGTGGCAGATTCTGCATCTCCCTGCTGCTTCCCTCCCCTTCCTTTTCCTCCCATCCCCTCCCTTCCTGCCTCTCCTGGGGCTGCTGCTTTCTCTAACACATCTTTATGGAGGGCCTGCCACGGGCCAGGCCCAGTACCCGATGCCCGGATGCGGACGCAAAACAAAGTCCCTGCCCTCAGAGCTCGTGGATGAGAAGGGCAGACAGATGAGTAGGAAGAAGTTACGATGCAGCGTGATAATGTCCCCTAGAGTGACACTGAGGGGAGTCCAGGTGGACACGAGTCTGGGGGGACCCCGGCTCCTTCAGGGTCCAGGGCGAGCATCAGCTTCTAAGAGAAGTGCCCCCTGGTTTGAGGGTTGCGAATTGAGTAGGAATTTTCTGGGTCAAAGAAGGAAGGATGAGATGACCACAACTTTCTGAAGAAATCTAAAGAAACCAGCTGTTAAAAAACAGCGGGTCATTGAATTTAATCTTTCTCTAATACGATTAAAAAATTTTTTTTAAATTTACTTTTGGCGCTGGCTCTTCGTTCCTGCGTGTGGGCTTTTCTCAGGTTGTGGCCGGCAGGGGCTTAGTTGTGGTGCTCGGGCTTAGTTGCCCCGCAGCATGTGGGATCTTCCCTGACCAGTGATCAAACCCCTTCTCCCTGCATTGGCAGGTGGATTCTTAATCACTGGACAACCATGGAAGTCCCCCCACCCCAGGCATTTTTTTTTTTTTTTAATAGCAAGCAGAAACAAAACCGGGTAATCCACCAAGACAAGCTTGCTTAAGTCCCAGCTCAGGGTCCTTCTGGCTCATGGAACTTCCAAGAGTACCACATGGAAGAGTCCAAGGCAGATGTAACAGCATCCCAGGGCAGGATCAGTTAAGTTAACTAGGGTTTTGGATCGGTTGGCTGCACATAAGACCAGGTTAGAATCCAGCCTTGCACCTCCCAACATGGGAAGGCTGCTGGGCTTCCTGAATGTTACACCCTCTGTTCAAGCAAGGACAGAGGGTGTGCTTAGCATTCCTAACTCACCTGTGAGTCTCGGCCTCCCTGTGCTGCTGCTGTTCAGTTGCCCAGTCGTGTCCGAGTCTTTGTGACTCAAATGGACAGCAGCGCACCAGGCTTCCCTGTCCTTCACCGTCTCCCAGAGTTTGCTCAAACTCGTGTCCATTGAGTCAATGGTGCCCTCCAACCATCTCATCCTCTGTCACCCCTTCTTTAAAAGGCATCTTCCATACTTGACTCTGGGTGTGTTGTAAAGTGTGCAGTAGGCGTCTGGGTCAGCTGAGGTCCAGGGTGCAGGGTCAGAAGCAGCATGGCAAGTTTAAGATTCTTTCCTGAATTGTTTGAAGAGCTGAGGTAGGGGTGTCACACATCTCAGCAAAGCCCAAGCAAGCCGTGGCAGTGAACTCAGCAAGCCTCTTTCTGTTAAAAAATGCATTGACTTTGCAGCCTGCGCCCCATGTTCACTCTGCTGTCCTCACTGTAGTTAACTCTACAGTAATATACCAGAGTTAATGAAGAGGCCCTCTGCCTAAACAAACCCCAGCTAGACAGATGAAACAGTTGAGCTCTGTGTTTTACACGTGGAAACCAGGGCAGTGTTCAGCCCTCATCCGCCAGGATTCCAACAAGAGGTGAATTTATCCGAGGTATAAAATCCCTCATGTACAAATGACTTCTCTGCCATCCCAGTCCTTTCCTAACAGTTAATCCTGGTGATGATTAATCTTTTCACTCGTACTTTGTCTAAAGAACAGTCTTGTTCAACATTCTGGAAGCCTGAAAAGTGCTGTATGTGTTTAATATTTATATGCAACTACTCAGAAAGGTGCAGAATAAATGGAATTAATATTGTCTGGGAGTTGGGGAGGTGGTAAACCAGCAGAGGCCCAAAAGTGAGGTGTCTGCTGGTGGAAATCATGAATCACCTCCATGCAACAGGAAAATGTTCTCATGATTTTTTAATGGTCCCCCCTGAAAATGAATGTGTGCTATTAAGGTAAACTCTTTAAAAATTAAGGCTTTTGTAATGCTGTGAGTTTAAAAGGGAGAGAGAGAGAAAGAAAAGAATCTGTGTACTGTGTGATTCAGAGGAGGCAGCTCTTGGGACTGGCTGGGCAGCAGGGAGCTGCGGGGTCTCATCATAAAAAGGAGACTTTGGTTTCCTGGACAGCCGAATGCCTTGAACTAAGGTTTCAGGTTTGAGGAATGTTTAACACCCAGTCCACTGCCCACCTGATCCTGTTTGCCATTAGCAGGGTCTGGCTACAGTCCTTGATCCAGAGCTGATTTGGATCTGACAAAACTGGGAAACTGGGACTTGGCCAACTCTCATATTAGTTAGGAATATGGACCCGGAGTGTGGTGGAGTTCCAGACGCAGGATGCAGTTCCCATTTGGGGCTTAAGAGCCAGCCTTGCCGCCATCATGCAGTGCAGCCAGGTGTCCAGCAGGGGGCGCAGTGCTGTCTTCTGGGGAACCAGCTGCAGCTCTTTGATTCCTCACTATACCCCCATCATTCCTTGGAGCTTAGAGTTCAGACAATAACCCCATGGTTAGAATCAGCCTGTTAAGCAGATTTCTCGCCTGTGCATTTTCATTACTTCTTACCTTTGTGTGCTAAGTCGCTTCAGTCATGTCCGACTCTGCAACCCTGTGGACTGTATCCTGTCCATGGGGATTCTCCAGGCAAGAATACTGGAGTGGATTGCCATGCCCTCCTCCAGGGGATCTGCCCCACTCAGGGACTGAACCCACGTCTCTTACATCTCCTGCATTGGAGATGTAAGAGACATTACCTTACCCTCACCCAAATGATCTTCAGCTCATTAAGGATGAGGTGCAGGTCCCTAGACGATGTGTAATACACATGTGTGATGTTGGTGATATTCTAGGGCAACGCTTCTTATGGACAGCTACCTGGAATTTTTCAGAGTTCGCTTTATTTCAGTGGAGAGCTGAAAGTCACACACATGCAGAAAAACAAAACAACAGACCCAGCTTGGCTCAGTCAGCCTTTTTTCTAAGATTCATTTTTTATGTGTTTCTTTATATCTGTCTGCACTGGGCCCTCGTTGCTGTGCATGGGCTTTCTCTAGTTGCGGGAGGCAGGGGCCACTCTTTGTTGCAGGGAATAGGCTTCTCACTGCAGTGGGTTCTCTTTGGTGTGGACCACAGGCTTTCAGTACTTGCAGCACGAGGGCTCAGTAGCTGTGGCCCATGGGCTTAGCTCCTCTGAGGCATGTGGGATCCTTTGAAACCAGGGATTGAACCAGTGTCCCCCACACTGGCAGGCAGATTCCTAACCACTGGACCACTAGGGAAGCCCTCAGCGTCTGTTGAGTGTCCTTCCATGTGGAGCCCTGGGAGCTGGTGTTCATCCTGTACAAATCTGTGGGGGCAGAAAAGAGTACACACTCTACATTAGTGCTATTTAAAGGGACGTCTCTGGACCAGAGGATTGGCGTCATCACCCTGAAATATGAGTGAAATGCAGAATCTCAGGCCCCATCCCGAGCCCTGCTATTTCAGAACCTGTACCTTAAGGCTCCCCACGTTACAGGGTGAGTAGCTCTGCTCCAAGTTTCTGTAGACAGAGGACGTGTATTGACATCTGTTACTGTTACTGCCTGTCCTGTGCCTGTGGCAGGCATCACTAATCAAACCAGATACTTTTTTCCCAATGAGCCCTGTCTGAGCTTCATAATCCTTGTCACCGCAGTGGTCCAAGCAGTCACTTCCAGCTGTCTAGAGCAGGTAGTCAAGGTGAGGTTCAGTCGCTGTACCCCACCTCCATCCAGTCCACGATTACCTCTTACCTGGACAACAGTGATGTCCTGGGACTCCTTCCTTTGTTACCTCCCCTCTTCCTGTTCTCTGTAACCCAGTCGTCTTTTAAAAGTAAAAACTACTCTGCTTCAAGCTGTTTAGTGACTTTCCGTTGCAATTGAAATCCAAATTCCTTACCACAACTTGCAAGACCCTGCCTGGCCAGGCCCTGCTCAGGCCCTCCCTCCCCAGTCCCTCCTGCCTGCCTGCTGCTCTCCGCCTCGCTGGCCTGGTGCCAGGCCCTGTCCCCGTGAGAAGGTGGAGGACATGGAGCTTTGGTCTGCCTGAGGCCTCAAGACCAGTCAGAGCCCGAGATGCTTGTGTTCTTAACTCTCTCCCCCAGCCCCCTGATGGTGGCCACACCAGGGAGCCCCCCCGAGTGTCGGCTGAGGCTTCCTGCCCTTCTGTGACAGCAGGAAGAATGCCCCCCTTCCTAGGCTCCCCCGCGGCCAGCACGCCGTGTGGCCGGCGCCTCCTCGTCCCTCGGGGCTGGCCCGGGGCCTGTCGCCTCCTGAGAGGCCGCCTCTGGCTGTTCTGGCCAAGCAGCCCCACATTCTCCGTCTCGGTGCTCTGGAGAGCTTGGCATCATGTGCGGTTCGCTTTTTAATCTCTTTTATCAGAATAGAGCCGCTCTGCAGTGTTGTGTTAGTTTCCGTGGTGCACCAGCGTGAGTCAGTCATAACCACACACGTGTCCCCTCCCTCCTGAGGCTCACGCCCGCTCCCCCACCCCGGCCCGCTAGGTCACCCCAGAGCCCGGGCTGAGCTCCCGGCGCTGCACAGCAGCTTCCCGCTGGCTCTCTCCTTCACGCACGGCGGTGCATGTATGCCAGGGCTCTTCTCCCGGTGCATCCCACCCTCGTGCAGTTAGTTTTATGTTATTTGTTGTTGGGCTAGTGTTCAGTCCCTGGAGAAGACGGTAACCTTCTTGGTGACAGGGTTCCTGTTTGTGTTACTGGCCCCGCACCCAGAGCGCCAGCAGTGTGCCTGGCACATAGTAGGTGTTCACTAAATACAGTCTGAACATACGCGGGAATGAGGGATGCAAGTGCAGGACAGTCCTCATGTTTTGGGCTTGGTTTGCACTTGAGCACATCTGACTGGGTCTCCAATATGTACATAGGGTGCGGCTGAGAAATGGAGGGGTCTGATCTCCTGCAGGCCAAGTGGCCAGTCAGATCCAGAGGGATTTCGTTTAACTGCATGGGTATTTTAAAAAAATATTTGTTTATTTAAGCAGGCTGCACCAAGTCTCAGCTGTGGCACAAGGGACCTTTACTTGGGGTGTGTGAGCTTCTAGTTGCAGCATGTGGGATCTAGTTCTCTGACCAGGGATTGAACCTGTGTCCCTGATTTGGGAGCATTGAGTCTTAGCCACTGGACCACCGGGGTGGTTCCTACACAGATGCTTTTTGAAGTTATCAGATAGCTCCAAAAAAATATTTTTCATACCATTTTTATCTTATTCCCTTTGAAAAATGGTGTCTTTTCAGACTATCGGGTGATTTTTTCCCTCAGTCCAGTGAGACCCTTTTTGCCTTCTGCAGGATCTTTCATCAGCAGAATTTAGCTAGAATTTGAAATGGGGGGTTGCTTTCCGTGGGTGGCCAGCCCCCACAGGACGTTGTCTGTGAGCCGCCACTGAAGGGCTGGCCTGTGCAGGCTTGGAGTGCCGTCTGTGGTCCTTCTGTGTTGCGCCAAGGTCCCTACAGGCGGCCCAGTCCCATCTCGCGCTTATCTGTCTGGACTCATGGGTGACTCAAATGAATTGCCTTCATTTTTCCTGGGACAGAAGTCAGAGCACATTTGTTCTCTGACGGTCCAGATATTACTATTTCTGGTTCTGTTGACCAGAGGGGTGTTTGTCACAGCTACTCAACTCTGCTCTCATAGTGCTGAAACAACCCTAGACATTATGTAAATATAGGCACTGTTGAGTGCCAATAAGACTGTTTACAAAAACAGACATTAGCCCAGGTTTGGCCTGAGGGCCATAGCTTGACGTCTTTGTTCTAAGGTGTCCACCTTAAAAACAAAGTCAAAACTTGTTAAATGTTAGAGAGCTTTCATTTCTTCTCAAATTTGTTTGCAGAGTGCCTCAGAAGACAGATTTGAAGCTGTTCTTTGGACTCAGGAACTGATTCTTAAACTTGAGAAACATCATTGTTTTTCACTTCCTGTTTGGGCAAAGAGTCAAGCAGTGATTTCTCAGTTGCAAAAAATACTTATTTTTCAAATAAACAATCACATTCCCTTCATTAGTCACCCATCTGCTGGGCTCTCTGCTGTTTCAAGGAAAGCTTCTTTTCGTCAACAGTACAGGATTGCATTGTCTAAACTAACCTTGCTTTTTGAGTGATGGCTCTTTTGTAGAGACTGGGCTGTTCTGCATGTGGGTCCATCACCCTTGCCCAGATGCTGGGAGGGTCAGCATTAGTGGAAATGTCGATATAGTTGCAGATTGATCCAACAAAACTGCACGTGTACAAGTTTAAGCATTTGTTTTTGACCAACAAACAGTCGATAGGCCTGGAATGTCCCAAAAGCTTATCTCTGAGTTAGGTTGGGGGAAAAAAGTACAAAACCAAATCTGAAAGTGAGAATGAATACTGCCTTGCCCCTTAAATAATTTGGGTTGAAAGTAACCATTTTGGCTCTTAAGAATAAAGGTTTGTTTTTCTTTACAACAGGTCATGTAAAAGTTAAACTGGCTGATGAAGAAACCAAGTCTCTGGTTGGTTTGAAAGGGTACAGATGTCACTCTCCTGGGCTTGGAAGCTTGGTCTCTCTCCACCCCTACGAGCCCCTTCACTGCAGAAAATGANTCTCCCGGTTCATCCCACCCTCGTGCAGTTAGTTTTATGTTATTTGTTGTTGGGCTAGTGTTCAGTCCCTGGAGAAGACGGTAACCTTCTTGGTGACAGGGTTCCTGTTTGTGTTACTGGCCCCGCACCCAGAGCACCAGCAGTGTGCCTGGCACATAGTAGGTGTTCACTAAATACAGTCTGAACATACGCGGGAATGAGGGATGCAAGTGCAGGACAGTCCTCATGTTTTGGGCTTGGTTTGCACTTGAGCACATCTGACTGGGTCTCCAATATGTACATAGGGTGCGGCTGAGAAATGGAGGGGTCTGATCTCCTGCAGGCCAGGTGGCCAGTCAGATCCAGAGGGATTTCGTTTAACTGCATGGGTATTTTAAAAAATATTTGTTTATTTAAGCAGGCTGCACCAGGTCTCAGCTGTGGCACAAGGGACCTTTACTTGGGGTGTGTGAGCTTCTAGTTGCAGCATGTGGGATCTAGTTCTCTGACCAGGGATTGAACCTGTGTCCCTGATTTGGGAGCATTGAGTCTTAGCCACTGGACCACCGGGGTGGTTCCTACACAGATGCTTTTTGAAGTTATCAGATAGCTCCAAAAAAATATTTTTCATACCATTTTTATCTTATTCCCTTTGAAAAATGGTGTCTTTTCAGACTATCGAGTGATTTTTTTCCCTCAGTCCAGTGAGACCCCTTTTGCCTTCTGCAGGATCTTTCATCAGCAGAATTTAGCTAGAATTTGAAATGGGGGGTTGCTTTCCGTGGGTGGCCAGCCCCCACAGGACGTTGTCTGTGAGCCGCCACTGAAGGGCTGGCCTGTGCAGGCTTGGAGTGCCGTCTGTGGTCCTTCTGTGTTGCGCCAAGGTCCCTACAGGCGGCCCAGTCCCATCTCGCGCTTATCTGTCTGGACTCATCGGTGACTCAAATGAATTGCCTTCATTTTTCCTGGGACAGAAGTCAGAGCACATTTGTTCTCTGACGGTCCAGATATTACTATTTCTGGTTCTGTTGACCAGAGGGGTGTTTGTCACAGCTACTCAACTCTGCTCTCATAGTGCTGAAACAACCCTAGACATTATGTAAATATAGGCACTGTTGAGTGCCAATAAGACTGTTTACAAAAACAGACATTAGCCCAGGTTTGGCCTGAGGGCCATAGCTTGACGTCTTTGTTCTAAGGTGTCCACCTTAAAAACAAAGTCAAAACTTGTTAAATGTTAGAGAGCTTTCATTTCTTCTCAAATTTGTTTGCAGAGTGCCTCAGAAGACAGATTTGAAGCTGTTCTTTGGACTCAGGAACTGATTCTTAAACTTGAGAAACATCATTGTTTTTCACTTCCTGTTTGGGCAAAGAGTCAAGCAGTGATTTCTCAGTTGCAAAAAATACTTATTTTTCAAATAAACAATCACATTCCCTTCATTAGTCACCCATCTGCTGGGCTCTCTGCTGTTTCAAGGAAAGCTTCTTTTCGTCAACAGTACAGGATTGCATTGTCTAAACTAACCTTGCTTTTTGAGTGATGGCTCTTTTGTAGAGACTGGGCTGTTCTGCATGTGGGTCCATCACCCTTGCCCAGATGCTGGGAGGGTCAGCATTAGTGGAAATGTCGATATAGTTGCAGATTGATCCAACAAAACTGCACGTGTACAAGTTTAAGCATTTGTTTTTGACCAACAAACAGTCGATAGGCCTGGAATGTCCCAAAAGCTTATCTCTGAGTTAGGTTGGGGGAAAAAAGTACAAAACCAAATCTGAAAGTGAGAATGAATACTGCCTTGCCCCTTAAATAATTTGGGTTGAAAGTAACCATTTTGGCTCTTAAGAATAAAGGTTTGTTTTCCTTTACAACAGGTCATGTAAAAGTTAAACTGGCTGATGAAGAAACCAAGTCTCTGGTTGGTTTGAAAGGGTACAGATGTCACTCTCCTGGGCTTGGAAGCTTGGTCTCTCTCCACCCCTACGAGCCCCTTCACTGCAGAAAATGAGGAAAACAGGACTTCCTTTAGATTTTTATGGTACTTCTCTGGTGGTCTAGTGGTTAAGAATCCATCTTGCCTTGCAGGGGATATGGGTTCGATTCAACCCATACTAATTTGTTGGCTCAAACCCAGATAAAACCCATGGTATCTGGTTTCAGGACCTAGTGAAGCTCAGGTTTTTGATGTCTCATCAAAGAAAGAACTCAGTGAGTGACAAAGTGATAGGTGAGAAGTGGATTTATTCAGATTCAGAGAGAAGCACACTCCACAGACAGAGTGTGTGCCATCACAGAGGGTGAGTGTGGCCGCGAAATGTGGTGTGGTTATAGGCTGGTTTTTTAAATTTCACATGCTAATGAGTGGGAGGATTCAGTTCAGTGCTCAGTTGGGTCCGACTATGACTCCATGGACTGCAGCACGCCAGGCTTCCCTGTCCATCACCAAGTCCCAGAGCTTGCCCAAACTCATATCCACCAAGTCAGTGATGCCATCCAACCATCTCATCCTCTGTCGCCCCCTTCTCCTCCCACCTTCAATCTTTCCCAGCATCAGGGACTTTGCCAGTGAGTCAGTTTTTCACATCAGGTGGCCAAATTATTGGAATTTCAGCGTCATCATCAGTCCTTCAAATGAATATTCAGGACTGATTTCCTTTAGGATGGACTGGTTGGATCTCTTTGCAGTCTAGGGGACTCTTAAGAGTCTTCTCCAACACCACACTTCAGAAGCATTAATTCTTTGCTGCTCAGTTTTCTTTATAGTCCAACTCTCACATCCATACATGACTCCTGGAAAAACCATAGCTTTGACTAGATGGACCTTTGTTGGCAAAGTGTTGTCTCTGCTTTTTAATATGCTGTCTAGNCCCCTTCTCCTCCCACCTTCAATCTTTCCCAGCATCAGGGACTTTGCCAGTGAGTCAGTTTTTCACATCAGGTGGCCAAATTATTGGAATTTCAGCGTCATCATCAGTCCTTCAAATGAATATTCAGGACTGATTTCCTTTAGGATGGACTGGTTGGATCTCTTTGCAGTCTAGGGGACTCTTAAGAGTCTTCTCCAACACCACACTTCAGAAGCATTAATTCTTTGCTGCTCAGTTTTCTTTATAGTCCAACTCTCACATCCATACATGACTCCTGGAAAAACCATAGCTTTGACTAGATGGACCTTTGTTGGCAAAGTGTTGTCTCTGCTTTTTAATATGCTGTCTAGGTTGGTCATAGCTTTTCTTCCAAGGAACCAGCGTCTTTTAATTTCATGGCCGCAGTCACCATCTGTAGTGATTTTGGAGCCCAGAAAAATAAAGTGGGAGGATTATTCCAGCTGTTTTGGGAAGAGGTGTAGAGTTCTGGGATTTGGGCCTCACCCCCGCCTTGCTCTTCTGACAGTGCCTTGGAACTGTCAGGGCGCCTCTGGGTGCGTCATGTCACTTGCTGAGTGAGGACCAGTGTCCAGTTGAAGCTGACTCGTCTGCCATCTTGGTCCCATTTGACTCTCCTTGATTTATGTTGTGTCCTCGGGCTGTGTCCTTCTTTCAAAAGCTGTGCCCTGCCCCTTCCCTGCTGGTACAAGGACTCTAGTCTGTAACAGCTGCATGCCTATCCATCCAGAGGATGGCCAGTTTCTTCAGCCCATTTCCTATTCTTGGGCTTTAAAAACAACAACAACAACAACAACTCTTACTTTACTGACAGTGCTGCAGTGAATGCCTTTTGTATCCAAAAATTTCCCATGTTTCCAGGTTATTTGGGGAATGTGGTACCATAAACTGATTTGCTGGATAATATGTTGTGACTTTTCTGACTTTTGTTAAAAATTCCCGTGTTGCTCTGCAGAAGGACTGTGTCCATTTGAATGTGACCCCTGACCACAGGGCCTGTGGCCATTCTCTCCAGCAGTAATGGGTGCTTGCCATTTGAATTCTGGTAGGCAAAAATATACGGCTTGCCCGGTGGCTCAGCGGTAAAGAATTTGCCTGCAATGCAGGAGCTGCGGATTCGATCCCTGGGTCTGGAAGATCCCCTGAAGGAGGAGATGGCAACCCACTCCAGTATTCTTGCCTGCAGAATCCCATAGACAGAGAAGCCTGGTGGGAAACAGTCCATGGGGTCGCAAAGAGTTGGACATGACTGAAGCAACCGAGTGCACACACAGGCAAAGATACAGCTGATTGTACTTCCTGAGTCGCTGTGGAGATGAAATGCTTTCTTTCCCCCTCTGGTTATAAGTTGAGTTTCCTTTTGGTGAATTATCAGCTCATTTCCTTGGTGTTTCTGTCTTAGGGGTTTTTCCTGATGGTTGTGTGAGGGCTTGGCCTCAGTCATGATGCTGGCTCTTTGCTCGCAGTTCTAGCAATGGTCAGAGATTGTCCTCTGCTTTTGCAGTGCTCCCTGGTAGAGGTTTTCAATGGGTGGCCTGGTTAGGGCACTTTGGCAGGCCGTATTTTGAGACTGAAACCTTCACGCCTTTGTTTGAAGGTACTTGCAGAGGCCTATGGTCATAAAGTGGGGAAAAGCATCAGGCAGCCCCATTGAAAGCCCCTGTCGTCTTTCCCATGGTATAATTACTTCGGTAGTGGATGTGTCTGAATGCTTGGATCCGGGGCCCACTTTACCTCTGGTAAACAAAAGAACAGCTCTGGGGTATAACTCTGAGTCCCACAGCAGGCTGGCAGAAAACTTGGGGAAATCTGGCTGCACTCACAAGAGCGTAATTCTTCCTGAAAGCTATGAGGCCTTAGACACTGAGTACTGCGCACCGCCCGTGACGGTCAGAAGCATGCCAGGCTTTGGAGACCGCCAGTGTCGATGGGGGGGTTCCTTGAGAGCTCAGTTGGTGAAGAATCTGCCTGCAATGCAGGAGACCCCGGTTCGATTCCTGGGTTGAGAAGATCCCCTGGAGAAGGGATAGGCTAGTTACTCCAGTATCCTTGGGCTTCCATTGTGGCTTAGCTGGTAAAGAATATGCCTGCAGTGCATGAGACCTGGATTGGGAAGATCCCCTGGAGAAGGGAAAGGCTACCCACTCCATTATTCTGGCCTGGAGAATTCTATGGACTATATAGTCCATGTGGTCGCAAAGAGTTGGACATGACTGAGCAACTTTGACTTCACTTCAGTGTAGACGGGAGTATTTAAGCCCTTGCTTAAATAAAGTTAAAGCCGTGTGCTGAGCTCTCAAGGCATGGTAGATGGAGACTGCCTGAGGGGTGGGTCGGGGCCAGACCCTTTTTTGAGCTGCCTGCCTTGGCTAGTTGCTTCTGTGACCTTTACGTCCCTTACCTGGAAAATGGGTGTGGTGACAGGTCCCTGACTAATGTCATGAGATGGAGCCAGTCGAAGCCCGATCCAAGCTGCTGGTACAGGAGGGACTCCAGTGAACAGTTTTCTTCCTTGTTCTCCATCTGACATGGATGTGCCTTGAGTTTATAAAGTGCTTTTGTATCTGTTACCTCCATTTTATGCATTAAAAATTTTTTTGGCCACCTGGGTCTTTGTTGCTGCATGTGGGCCTTTCTCTAGTTGCAGTGAGTGGGTGCTCCTCTCTGGTTTCGATGAGCAGGCTTCTCACTGCAGGGCCTTTTCTTTTCATGGAGCACGGCTCTAGGACACAGGGGCTTCAGTAGCTGCAGCTTGTGGGCTCAGGAGTCACGGTGCACAGGCTTACCTGCTCCGCACCCTTTGGGGTCTTCCCAGACCAGGGGTCAAATCCGCGTCCCCTGCACTGGCAGATGGATTCTTAACCCCTGGACCACCAGGGAAGCCTACCTCTAGTTTAATTTTGCAAATGACTGCATGGGTTCTGGTCTTTTGAACGTGCAAATTGAACAAGACCGTTGTGTTGCTGCTTAAGCCCCTTCCTTGGTCCCTCATTGCTCTCCGAGGTCAGCTCTCATCAGCGTTTCCTGGCTTGAGGCCCTCCCCCCTCATTCCCTCATCTGCAGTCCCCTGCCCCACTCAGGTACCCCTTCCCCTTCCCTGTCTGCTCCAGCAACGTGGGCCTCTCTCTTCCTCCAGCTTCCAGGGGCCGTGACCTTTTTCCTCTTAAGGCCTTTGCACTGATCACTTTCTCCTTTCCTTGAACCCCCTCCAGGGGGTAAAAAAAGAGCCAACTCCTTTTACTTGCTGACTGGCCTGCGCCTGCGTCCTTAGGCCTCGGCCCAGGGCATGAGGTCTAAGAGATCCAGGGGCCGGGGGATTAAGGCGGGGCCGGGGCGGATGGCTCTCGCGCTGGAGCTGTTGGCTGGGCTCGTGTCCACCTGCACGAGCGTCCACCTGCGTCATCATTCGTGTGATTCCACATCCAGTTCTGGCTTCNGCTCTAGATGCCCCGCCATGCAAAGCCTCTGGGCCACCAGCTGCCTCTCTGAGTGGCATGGCGCCCGCAGCGAGGGAGCAGCTGCCTCTTCCAGCTGTCTAATTGTGCATCAGATCCACTTGAGCGCCAGCTTAACAGATGTTACTCCTCACCCCAACCCGTCTTTTCCATGATCTGCCCACCAGTCCAGGATCGGGGTGGGTGAGCGGTCACGGGTTGGGTGGGAAGAGCGTTCAGGCCCAGATGGAGGAGCTGGTGATGTCTGGGCCTCTGAGTCATCTCTGGGGGCCCAGTGATCCCAGAGGACTGGCTCTTATTTGCTCACTCAGCAGATGTCCTCTGCTCTCTACCACATGCTGGGCAGGTCTGGAGGTGACAGAAAGGTGGAGGGACACAGTCATCTGGGCCGTAGCCCCCTGGTAATTGGGTCCTTGCCTGCACATTCATCCATTCATCCATTCATTCATTATTTTAATGAATGCTCATTAAGTGTCTCTCATGGGTCAGGCACCCTTCTGGACATTTGGGTAAACAGCGAACAGAACAAGGATTCCTGCCCTTGTGGAGTTACAGTCCAGCTCGGGGGAGATGGATGACCGTCCCCACGGGTGACCCATACTGGGTGGCCGGTTGGAAGGCGATGGTTGCGATGGAAGAAGAGTCAAGAGTAGAGCAGGCTGAGGGGGCTCAGGAGGGCGGGGACTTCAGACACACGAGGATGTGCTTCACTGGGAAGGCGATGCTTGAGCACAGGCGTGAAAGAGGGGCGGAGTGGCCATCAGGCGGGAGAGTGTTCCAGGGGGAAGGGGCAGCCTGGCACCAGCCGGGGGAAAGGGCGTGCCTGGCATGTCTCAGGACCATCAAGCAGGTGGGGAGGGAGTGGAGTAGGAGGAGGTGAAGTCCCTGAAGCTTCCAGCAGGTCAGATCCTGCAGGGCCTCTGACGCTGTGGGGAGGTTTAGTGTTTTTGTGTGTAAAGTGGGGAGCCCCTGGAGGGTTCTGAGATGGGGTATCATCTGACTTAGCATTTTCAATCACTGCCTTGGCTGCTGTCTGGAGACGAGGGTGGAGCAAGCAGGGGTGGAAGCTGTTGACTGAGCTGAGTTTTGCTTTGGGCAGAGTAGAGGCTTTGTGGGCGGCGGGGGCGATGAGTTGTGGTGTGGATGTGCGTGGGCATCTGGAGGGAGACAGGCGGGAGGTGTGCATCCTGGGAGTTTAGAGGAGATGCTGGGGCTACTACAGACTTGGAAGGTTTGGACCTGTCAAGGCATTTAGACCCCAAGACTGGAGGAGGTGCCTCAAGAAGGCATGTGTAGATGGACCAGAACTGAGCCCCAGGGCCTCCCCCACGAAGAGGATGCAGGAGACAAGGAAGCGCCAGCAAAGGGATGGAGAGGGAGTGTCCGAGGAGGCAGGGGGACCCGAGGGAGTGTGGGGTCCTGGAAGCTTGAAGGACGGTGATCAGCTGTGCCGGGGGCTGCTGGTGAGCCAAACAGGAGGGAGCAGGTGGGCTTTGGGATCATTGAGGGGTGAGCATTTGGGTGATGTTGACAGCAGGTCGGTAGACTTGTGTGATTAGAGAATGTTGAAGAGAGAACGAGAGAAGAGGAACTGGGTACAGCAGGTGTAGACAGGGCTTCCCAAGAGGCTCAGTGGTAAAGAATCTGCCTGCTATGTGGGAGATACAAGTTCAATCCCTGGGTCAGAAAGGTCCCCTGGAGGAGGAAATGGCAACCCACTCCAGTATCCTTGCTTGGAGAATCCCATGGACGGAGGAGCCTGGTGGGGTCACATGGGGGGTCCGTGGGATCACAGAGAGTCAGATACCACTGAGCCTGAAGTGTAGACAGCTCCCTCGAGGAAGATGAGTGCAAAGGAGAGAGAGGAAGCGTGGCAGTGAACGTCAGGGATGTGGATGACACTTATCTTTATTTGGCTGCACTGGGTCTTCCTTGTGGCACGTGGAATCTTTAGTTGAGACACGTGGGATCTAGTTTGCTGACCAGGGATCGAACTGGGGCCCCCTGTGTTGAGAGCACCGAGTCTTAGCCACTGGACTGCCACGCAAGTTCTGAGTGAAGCTTTTTTCTTTTTTAAGAGAGAACAATCGTTCATTCAACAGTTGTTCATGGAGCACCTGCTTTGTGGCAGACACTGTGCTCCTGTCTGACTGACGTAATTCCTGATGTATGTGGGCCTTGCATCTGCTGGGAGTCGCCATGGGAGAGGCAGGTGTGACCGCTGACCTCCACGCTCGCTCTGGTCGTGCGTCACCACCTGCCACCTTGTCTGCTCCTCTTGGATTTATGGAAGCTGAAAGGGAAGGCCTGTCCTTCCTCCCAGCCCTCCCGTCTCCCCCCGAGTCCTCTTGGTTGTGTAAGTTTCTCCTCCCTACAGTAACAGGTGGTCAGAACCTTAGTTGCTTGGAAACCACACAGATTATCTTTCGGATCTGGAAGCCATGGACCTCTCTGGGTTTTGGCAGGATTGTGTTCTTACTGGAAGCCCTAGGGGAGACTCCTGTTTCATTGCTCACTCAGGTGCTAAAGAATTCAGTTGCAGTGGCTTGTAGAGCCAAGGTCTTCATTTCTTTGCCGGCTCTCAGCATGGGTCGCCCGTGGCTCCTATCAGCTTTTCTGCACACGGCTCTGCATCTCAGAACCAGCGGTGGCAGGCTGGGTTCTTCTCACGCTCGGACTCTGACTTCCCTTTGCCAGTGTCTCCTGTCTCCCTTTCTGCCACTTCTCTCATGGGCTTCCAGCCAGAGAGCGTTCTCTCCTTTTAAGGACTCATGTGATTGGATTGGTCTCACTCAGGCAATCCAAAATCATCTCCCCCCTCAAGGCCCTAATCCCGTCTACACAATCCGTTTTTCCATCTAAAGATAATATTTTCATAGCTTCTGGGAATCAGGGCCTGGACATTTAGAGGAGGGAGCCATCCTGCCCATCCACCTATCTCAGGAAATGCTACCAGCTGGCTGCCCAAACCAGACATCTCGGCATCATCCTGTTTCTCTGGATACTTCGGCTTCCATGTCCAGGCCACCAGGAAGTCCTGTCGGCTCTGAGGTTCTTCCCAAGGTGACAGATGGACCATTTCTGACCATCTCACTGCGGCCGGCCTGGGTCAGGCACCACTGTCTCTTGCCTGGACCTTTCCAGTAACTCCCATCTGATCTCTTCTCTTCCGGTCTTGCTCCTTTGTAGCCCATTCTTCACACAGAAACCAGGGTGATTTAAAAAGAACAGAAGCTGCTCCTAGCATGCCTGTCACTCAGGAGATTACAAGGCTTTTAGAGCCCTGTGTCAGGAACCAGCTCAAAGACCTACATATATTTCATAGTGTTTTATGATTACTTTGTCTCTCTATCTTATTAGCTTAGGGGAAGAAATGCTTTCCAGCTGCCCTTGTCTCATGGGACTTGTAAAGGGTTGGGAGTCGGTTCCCGAATTTGATGTCTCCCCAGTCATAGGTGCCAAGTGTGGAAAGAGTGGTTATTTTTCTATCTAATATACAATCAGACACCCTTGAGGACTTCCAGTCTCCCTTGGGAAATTTCCTTGAATCTCAGCAGGAGGAGGACTTCTGGCTTGCGTCATCATCTGACTGTAATAGTCAAGTACAGAGAGACTTCCTTAAGTGGACCAGAGCCATCCCATCAGCGCAGAGGCAGAGAAGTGGATTTAACCCTGCGGCTTGGAACGTTCCAGTTCCTTCCTTCAGGCTCCTCCTTGCCTCTCTCTCTCTCCTGTCCTCTGCTTCCTCCCTCCAGATCTTTTTTGCTTTGAGCTCTTAGAAATAATTAAGGTTTTTTTGGAAGTTGTCAGAGCTGCAGAACATCTATGTGGGCTTTTTGAAGTGGCCTCTGGTCTGTCATTTATTAGCATGTTGTTCCAGATACATCAGGGTCTCTTTGTCACGTGGGAGAGAAACGCTCCAGGTGCTCAGAATACCGAGTGGTCATGACCGAGTGGTCATGGTGGGCTCGCTGGCTGGTGTGGGGTCCTCGCTCTTTCTGTCTCCCGCTCCCCTGCCCTTCTAACAAGCCCGAATTATGCTGGGAGCCCTGAGGAGCAAGATCGGCCCAGCCCTGGGGGAGAAACCTTGGATGGGGCTGTTCTCCTGTCTCCTAGTCTCTGTAAGACATCCTCTCAATGTTTCATGCTCTGGTTCTCAATCATAGCTTGTGAATGGAAATCAAGCCAGTGCTTATTAAAAATGCAGATTCCTGGCCCTTCCCTCGGACCCACTGAAGTAATTGCTTGGAGTCGTGGCCCAGGAACCTGCTACTGACATCTTCTCACTCCCACCATGTCCCTCCCCAAGTCATTTCAAAGAGGGGTGCCTACAGTCCCCCCTTAGAGCCATGCCTACCCAGTGGACCTCTCTGCCGGGGTCACCGCCATGCCCCCGAGCGCCTGCCCCGTGTCTCCGCATCTGCAGCCTCCCCTGCCTCACAAATGCAGCCACGCAGACCTCTGCTCCTCTCTGCCAGCCGCTGCTTTTCTTGTTTTTCTGTCCCCCTAGGAGGCAGCTGCCAGGTTGAGGCTTCTCCGTGATCCCCTTTTTCTTTGCATCATGACCTGACCCATGGCATTCTTTAGAGATGTGAACTTTCAACATGATTTCTTTTCTAAAGTGGTCTCTTCCTACCCCTTGAAACATTAGGCTTCCCCATGACCTTGAGTCTCAGCGATGATGGCTTTTCTTTTCCTGCCTGTGTTCTGGGAAACCTTTGACACTGCTCTCTGATGGGTCCCTGGAGCAGGGAAAGATTTTGAATTTTCAACATTATTTTGTGAGGTTTTCTTTTTTTTTTTAACCCCTTCTGATGAAATCCTCTTTCTTGCCTTCTACACTGTGGCTTTCCTCCACTGGCTTTGTCCTTTGGGCTTCCAGTGGGGAGGGTCCTCAGGTACTTGCAGGTGTTGTCTGAGGTCTGGATGAGCCGTCCTGCGGAGCCCAGCCCTCACAGCAGGGGTGGGGGTGTCCTTGCTCTGTAGCCTGAGGGTCCTGGAGACCCAAGGACTGAGTACATTTCAGCCTCATGCTGTCTGTCCACACATTTACTCCAGCCCCACAGTGACATTGTCATGCTTCCTTTGCAGCTTAGGGTTTAAGCAATGAATATTCAAACCAAAATTGACTGGAAAGTCCTCTGTGGGTCCCATTGGCGAGGGTGCTGAGGCCCGTGGAAGCGAAGTTGTTGTTCAAGGTCGCTGGACACTCTACGAGTCTGGGGAGCATGCATCAGCTCTCAGAATTGAAACCGTATTTTCAGAATTTTCAGAACCGTATTTCTCAGAATTTTTAACCCGCCAGCTCCATCTCAAGGACTCCATCTCAAAGAAAGCTTTATACACATGCAGACAGAGATGGGTACGAGGCTGCAGAGAGGCGTTGTTCAAATGGGGGATCAGTAAAAGAAGGGTGGGATGGATTGTGGTTCGCTCTGGAAATGCAGCCGTTGTAAAGAAAGAGGTGGGTTTGTCTGTACCTTGGGGCGTGGTCGCCCTTGGTGGTTGTGGAGGGAAAGGTAACTGTGCCCTGTGTGCCCCTTGTGGTTTATAAAGATCAGAACATCTGTAAGAGAACATCAGAGTGTGTGCACATCTGTACATGCCTGGAAGAATAATCCTGGGATAGGAGTGGGGGGAATGGGATTGGGGGAGGAAAGATGAGCCCTGGTAGAGGGTGCCCTGCACTTAAAAAAAGTTTCTATTGAAGTATGGCAGAAAGTGAAGAGGAACTAAAAAGTCTCTTGATGAAAGTGAAAGAGGAGAGTGAAAAAGTTGGCTTAAAGCTCAACATTCAGAAAACGAAGATCATGGCATCTGATCCCATCACTTCATGGGAAATAGATGGGGAAACAGTGGAAACAGTGTCAGACTTTATTTTTGGGGGGCTCCAAAATCACTGCAGATGCTGATTGGAGCCATGAAATTAAAAGACGCTTACTCCTTGGAAGAAAAGTTATGACCAACCTAGATAGCATATTGAAAAGCAGAGACATTACTTTGCCGGCTAAGGTCCGTCTAGTCAAGGCTATGGTTTTTCCTGTGGTCATGTATGGATGTGAGAATTGGACTGTGAAGAAANAGCCTGGTAGGCTACAGTCCATGGGGTCACAAAGAGTCGGACACGACTGAGTGACTTCATTTTCACTTTGAACATATTAAGATGGATTATTTTTCCTGCAGTGAACATGTGTTACTTTTATAATTTGAGAAAGTAAACTCGTGGAAGAACGAAGAGGAGACCTAGCCACAGGGTCTGAGAGCCATGCTCAAAAATGTGCCTCGGTGGCTTAATGCAGCTCCAGTGAGAGTGGCTGACCGATGTTCTTGGTACATTGGTACGTTCCGTTTCTAAACGGTGTTGGTCAGCCACCCAGGAAGTATTGAGAATCTAAAATGGACCTCATCGGATTCTAGACTTTTTGTGGGTTCGGAGAAACAGGAGGGAGCTTTTGCCTTTTAGGAGTTTCTAGGGCTTCCCAGCTGACTCAGTGGTAAAAAACCCACCTGCCAATGCAGGAAACCCAGATTCAATCTCTGTGTCGGGAAGACTCCTTGGAGGAGGAAATGGCAACCCACTCCAGTATTCTTGCCTGGGAAATCCAAATCTCCTGGACAGAGGAGCCTGGTGGGCTACAGTCCATGGGATCACAGAAGAGTTGAACGTGACTTTGTAACCAAACAGCAGCAGTCTGGGTAGACGGTGAACGTCACTGTTTGATGTTCCATTAATCACCCTGATAGCCCCCATCACCGTGACCACATACACAGCGTGTTCTCTGCACCGGGCCTCTGCTGGTAGCTTCGTCTGTTTTCTCTCTGAATCCTCCATGGTTCCCCTGCAGGATGGGTGTGTTATTACATCCCCTCTTTAACAAGCAGGAGACTGAGGGGCAGCCGAGGACCTTGCAGAAAGGGGCCGAGCTGATGTTTGAACCCACGTCCAGCAGACTCTGGCTCTTAAGCCTTTTGCACTGTTGCATCCGTCTCCTTTCTTTCTGGCCATGCCACTTGGCTTGTGGGGTCTTAGTTCTCAGCCAGGGATTGAACTCCAGCCACGGCAGTGAAAGTGCAGAGTCCTAACCATTGGATCATCGGGGAAGTCCCAGCTCATTTCCTTTTTAAAAAAGTGCACAACATCTGCCTGGGGGATGGCACAGAGTCCTAGCACTGAGGCAGTCCAGACAAATCTTCCACGCGGCTTTCTGAAATTTCGGGAGGCTCTTTTTAAAGGCAGGTCATACGGTGATTTCCCAAGGAAGATTTGATGCCCATAAACCCGACCTTACAGACAAGCAGTTCTGCCTCTGATAAGCATGGCACTGCTGCTATGGGGATGAACTGTGGACGTCACACGTGTTTGTTCGGAATAAAATGATTGAGAGGTTTAGAGGGAAAACTCTGATTGTCATCCACGGCTCTCCACACCCAGGTGACCAGTGTTAGCAGCTCGGGTTGGTCCTGTGTCCTCACTCAGACAGTCAGTTTCAGATCCAGATCATCCTCCCCTCCCTCCCGCCAAAATGGAACCGCATCACAAACATATCTGTGACTAGTGGGATTCTGGCACTTAGACATATCTGTGTTTTGAAATGAACAGCTTTACAAATAGCATTCGGGGCCATCCATGTCATCTTGCATCTCTGCTGACAAGCTGTCCTTCGTGGGTCCGTAGAGTGTGGTCAGGTCCAGAGCTCTGTTCAGCAAATGCTTTTGCACCACTTAGATTGTGGCAAAGAAATCGCTCTGTCTGGTATGCCTCACTGCCTGTTTTATTCCAGCAACAAAGTGGTTCTCACTCTGCTTTTCACTTTAAGGGGAAGAACACAACTCTCCAGTTTCCATCAAAGCCTCTGCTGGACTGCATCACAGGGGCAGGTGGAAATGTGCTTGGCGATGGGCATGATGACAGTTCTGGTTTTGGGCAACAGTCACTCCCAGCTGTCCCTGTGAATGCGTTACATATTTAGATGATCCCTCACAAGAGAGATGCGACGTCTAAACAGGTGAGCAGATTTCTCTGGCAAGACCTGTAGGAGATGGAAACTTCTAGTGAACAGACTTTCTGATTTGAAAAAGAAGGCAGGATCTCACTTTATATTTGCCTTTAAAAAAACTGGGGACTCCACACTCGCATAGCAGAGGCCTGCTCAGGCAACCAAATCCTGCATGCTATAGCTAAAGATCCCACATGTCACAACTAAGACCTGGTGTAGTCAAATAAATATTAAAAAATTATCATGTCTTTAATGCATGAGGCGAGAATATAAAGTAACTTATATTCTTCTGTTTAATCCTCACAAGAGGTATTACCCCTTTTTACAGATGAGGAAACAGGCTCAGAGCCATGAAGTCATGTGCCTGCGATTTCACTCTGCCTAGTGACAAAGCCCAGGTTTGCACCCGGGATGCACTTGTGTCTCTTCCCACGCTTCTGTACTTCTGGTGTGTTTGTTGCTTAGTCATGTCCATCTCTTTGTGACCCCATGGACTTCTTGGAAGCAGGAAGCCTGCCAGGTTCCTCTGTCCATGAAATTCTCCAGGCAAGAATACTGGAGTGGGTGGCCATTCCTTTTTCCAGGGAATCTTCCTTACCCAGGGATTGAATCTGAGTCTCCTGCATTGCAGGCGGATTCTTTGCCATCTGAGCCACAAGGGAAGCCTTCTCATCCTATATAACTACTTGTCTATTAGAAATAGTATCCTCCTCGATCCCATAGTTCCTGGTCGTATTCTTGAAGGATACAGATGAGTATGCACCCCTTGGGGCAATGATGTGGGTGTAGATGTCATGTGCTAGGATGTTGTTTAGGTAACATTTTCTTGGCTTGGCTATCACGTGTCCCCTGTTTCTAATCAGAGAATCATCTATCTGTGAGGTGACTAGGTATATATCAGGCTTTTGGAAAATAAGGTTTCAACTTTCTGGAGAGTTTGAAATTTATAGTAACCCACGAACAGGCAACCAAATATGCACGCATGCGTGTGTGTGTGCGTGCATGCGTGTGCGTTTGATGCATTCAGGGAGGCACGTTTCCTCTGGGGTTTTAGCACGTGGCCTGGGAAGTCTGTCAGGTGGAAGTTAGTGACACGGTGGCCAGTGGGCTCAGGAGGTAGGGAGGCAGTGTGGTGAGTCTGGGAGAGCTTGGGGCTTTGAAGTCAGGCAGACGGTGGTTTGCAGTACCAAGTACACTGATTGCAGTGTTGTAAAAGAAGCCACACCCCCACTTCCTCATCGCTCTGCAGGAGATCCTGCGTAGTGGTGGTTCAGGCCGAGTACAATATGGTAGAAATCATTTGCTCATCAGGCTCCATGAACAGTAGCTTTCCCCCTTTCTGCTGCCTGTAGATGTTCTATGCTGCAGCCTGAGACCCAGGCACGGAGGTGGAACCTTCTCTCACTCCAGTCGGGAGCAGCTATTCCTTTTCAGTGCCAGGATCTCTTGTCTGTTTCACCACCTTTTTCCCCAAGTACCGTGGCTTGGCTTCTCATGGAAACTCCGGGTTGAATCAAGATTTCTCAGTCTGGGGGGGCAGGTACTCCCTTCCCCAAGGTTGAAACGGGCTGACTAGCAGCCCGAGTTCATCTGGTCCCCATCCCTGAGAATCCTGAACACATTCAGTGATAACTCAGAAAGCCCCCGAGAGAGGCTGTCCTGAGAGATGCCGGAGACTTGCTGCGCTGGTGACACCTGTGCTGTGACGCTGGAGCCGTGCTGTAACCCGGGGTCAGGGAGAGGAACCAGCTCCCCTGACCCCAGCCTGTGCTTGGCTTTCTGGGCTTACGAACGCCTGCTGAACAAAGGTCTGAGCCAGAGCCTGGGTGTGTCCTCTCTAGCTACTCTGCTGCCGATGGAGCCGGGGCAGGAGCATGTGGGGGAGGGAACAGAGGCTTGGGTTTCATCCTGAACCTGCCCTTTGGTACCTGTCTGACCTTGGGCTCGTGCCGTAACACCTTGGAAACTCGTTTTTCTGGGGTTAATAATATCTACCATGTACGTTCACTGTGAGAGCAGTGCGTAATGTATATAGTGACATGCTCAGCAGAGTGCATGGCAAGGCAGAAGGGGTTGAAGGATGACCCCAGTGGTAATGGCATCTGGACCCCTGGCTGCACGTGAATTGAGTGCTTTGCCTGCGTTATGGTGGTTCATCCTGTGACTGTTTTGCAAAAGACCCCGATGCTTGGGAAGGTTGAAGGCTAAAGGAGAAGGGGGGTGGCTGAGGATGAGACGGTTAGAATCACCAACTCAATGCACATGAGTTTGAGCAAACTCCAGGAGATAATGAAGGACAGGGAAGCCTGGTGTCCTGCAGTCCATGGGGTCACAAAGAGTCAGACACGACCTAGCAACTGAACAACAAAAACCGGGGTTATTATGAAAGGGCTTTCCTGGTGGCTCAGTGGTAAAGAATATGCCTGCCAGTGCAGGAGACACAGGAGACATGGGTTTGATCACTGGGTTGGGAAGATCCCCTGGAGGAGGAAATGGTAACCCACTCTAGTATTCTTGCTGGGATAATCCCATGGA
This sequence comes from Neotragus pygmaeus, assembly GCA_006410875.1. NCBI lineage: Eukaryota > Metazoa > Chordata > Mammalia > Artiodactyla > Bovidae > Neotragus > Neotragus pygmaeus. The sequence goes on from SJYV01021152.1 coordinate 253,427, forward strand.
TAGAGGAGCCTGATGGGCTGCAGTCTGTGGGGTCTCAAAGAGTCAGATATGACTGGGAGACTTAGTGTGCGTGCGTGTCTAGTGCCCGGCATGTACTGAATTGTAAGTAGCCAGTTGTTGAGTGAGTGAATGAAAGACTTGCCCAGGGTCGCTCTCTGGTGAGTGGTGGAGCCGGACTTTGCACTTGGTGTCTGTCTGATGGCGGAGCACACGCTGTCTTCACCGTACCCTCCCCTTCCTGCAGCAGCAAGCGCTCAGAATGGTGGATGCTGTTGTTATGAAGACTCATTCCTTTGCTGGAGCAGGTGTGGGTCCCTGCTGCCTTGTGAGGTCACGGTCAGCATACCCGGGGAGAGTGGTTCTCCTTTGGAGCCTCCAGGTGTCCCTATTTCCCATCACACCACACCCGGCCGGCGGTCACAGGACCTGGCATACCTCCTCGTGTCCATAAGAACGTTCAAGGGAACCATCTCTAAATTTTAAATGGTTCTTTATCCTCTTCCACTGCCTGCACCTCATACTGTTTGCAGCTGGGGTCATGCTAAGATTGTTCATATTGAAAGGAAAACAGTAATCTCATCATACTGTTTGCCAGGCCACTCTCCGTGGTAGCTGAAGTTTGGCTTAAAATAATTTAGGCAAAAAACCCCATGTGTTCTCTGGTGCCTTGCCTGCTAGTGAGACCAGCTTAGCGTCTGCATATTTCAGGTGACTTATCACAGATACCTCGGGAGGCTGCAAGGAGGCGAAAGACTCTCATGTTCTCTAAGTGTAAATAACAGTGGTGCTAACAAACCCACAGCTTTTCTAGAACATGAAAAATAGTTCTGACTTAAAGTGAATGTGTTTGTACCAGACACACTTTCCGTGTCTCTCTGGGTGTAGAGAAGGCTTATTATTTTTGCCAATTTTTTTTTCCATTTGGAATCTAACTTGGATAATTATGCCATCAAGGAAATACATACAGGAGAAAACTGCTGACTGCTCAGAGTTTGTACAGTAAATAAAGTGTAGATTTTCCCGTGACTAATGTGGATGTTGAGTAGGTTGCCTGGGTTATGAGGCGTTAGCTTCACCTCTGGCACAAACCTCAGCTGGCCAGACTGAGTCCTGTATGGAGGCTTCTGTAAATGGCGCATTTGAAGATGCTTGGTCAACTCCAAAGTGCCAAGTAAGATGAAGCAATATCACTGTTTTATTTTTATGAAGACCCATTGTCTTCATAATTGTGCTTTCAAATTTTGTTTAGCAAATTAAATCCGGCCCTTATTCCATTTTGCTTTTGGACTTATGTTTTGACCTTTTCGACACTGTGTCCCTTACTCCAGCCCCCAGCCCCTGGCTACTGTCCTCCAGGGAAGTGTTCTAAGACCCCCAGTGGGTGTCTGAAACTGTGGATAATGCCAGATCCCATATATGCTGTTTTGTCCTGTACTAATAGGCAGGTTGTATATACAGCATTGAATATACTGGACAAAAAGATGGTCCATGTCCTGAGCAGGGAAGGATGGTACAAGATTTCCCCATGCTACTCAGAATGGTATGTGATTTAAAGCTGAATGAATTGTTTATTTCTGGAATTTTCCATTTAATATTTTTGGACCACAGTTGACCACAGGTATCTGAAACCATGGAAATTAAATTGCAGGTGGGGGCAAGCTACTGTACAACCTAAGTTTCTCATCCACGGTTGAAAAATCTAAACACGTGGGTCAGAGTTTCTTTTGGTCCTCTTTGTGAAGCGCTTGAGCAGGGCACAAGGTCAAGTTCCGAACACTGTCAGAATAACCCAAACTGTGGACGGAGATTGTTAATGAGAAAGTTTAGGCTTGAGATGGCATTGCTAGCCAGTGTCTTTAAGTCTTCTTTTCTAGAATTCAGAGTGATCTCTTCTGGACCCAAATTGTTTCCTTCTGGGCTATTGAGTTGTCTTTCTGTGCCCAGATTTAATAGATCACTCTCAGGAAACGGATGTCTTAAAACAGCAACAACAAACGTGAAGTGCAGTCAGTCACAGAGGTGGGTGTCTGTTGTTCGGATTTGATGTGCAGGATTCAATGCCAGTTACCCTCTCCAAGGTGACTAGTTTGCTGGAGGATGTGCGGAGAGGAGGAAGCGGTGCTGTAAGCTGCTGTTTTTGGCTCTCATATGACTTGATGTTACTCATAGTTTTCTTGTGTTGCTTTCCTTGAACACCTGCCTGTTCTCTTGCTCCCATGGCAGGTGAAATCTTTGGGGCTTGAAAACACACTGATCAGATGTGATGCTTGTACAAACTTCAACTAAAGGGACAAGTGGCTTCTGGTGCCTCACCCCAGATTCACCTTGCCGATAGAGAGGTGGCTCCCCTCACTTTCCTAATATTGAGCTGTAAGCTGTAGAGGTCCATCTCCTTCCTTTCACCTGTTGGTGGACACTTAGGCTGTGTCCATGTTTTGGCTATTGTAAATAATGTGCTGCTATGAACACTGGGGTGTATGTTTTTTTTTTNCTTGCCTGCTAGTGAGACCAGCTTAGCGTCTGCATATTTCAGGTGACTTATCACAGATACCTCGGGAGGCTGCAAGGAGGCGAAAGACTCTCATGTTCTCTAAGTGTAAATAACAGTGGTGCTAACAAACCCACAGCTTTTCTAGAACATGAAAAATAGTTCTGACTTAAAGTGAATGTGTTTGTACCAGACACACTTTCCGTGTCTCTCTGGGTGTAGAGAAGGCTTATTATTTTTGCCAATTTTTTTTTCCATTTGGAATCTAACTTGGATAATTATGCCATCAAGGAAATACATACAGGAGAAAACTGCTGACTGCTCAGAGTTTGTACAGTAAATAAAGTGTAGATTTTCCCGTGACTAATGTGGATGTTGAGTAGGTTGCCTGGGTTATGAGGCGTTAGCTTCACCTCTGGCACAAACCTCAGCTGGCCAGACTGAGTCCTGTATGGAGGCTTCTGTAAATGGCGCATTTGAAGATGCTTGGTCAACTCCAAAGTGCCAAGTAAGATGAAGCAATATCACTGTTTTATTTTTATGAAGACCCATTGTCTTCATAATTGTGCTTTCAAATTTTGTTTAGCAAATTAAATCCGGCCCTTATTCCATTTTGCTTTTGGACTTATGTTTTGACCTTTTCGACACTGTGTCCCTTACTCCAGCCCCCAGCCCCTGGCTACTGTCCTCCAGGGAAGTGTTCTAAGACCCCCAGTGGGTGTCTGAAACTGTGGATAATGCCAGATCCCATATATGCTGTTTTGTCCTGTACTAATAGGCAGGTTGTATATACAGCATTGAATATACTGGACAAAAAGATGGTCCATGTCCTGAGCAGGGAAGGATGGTACAAGATTTCCCCATGCTACTCAGAATGGTATGTGATTTAAAGCTGAATGAATTGTTTATTTCTGGAATTTTCCATTTAATATTTTTGGACCACAGTTGACCACAGGTATCTGAAACCATGGAAATTAAATTGCAGGTGGGGGCAAGCTACTGTACAACCTAAGTTTCTCATCCACGGTTGAAAAATCTAAACACGTGGGTCAGAGTTTCTTTTGGTCCTCTTTGTGAAGCGCTTGAGCAGGGCACAAGGTCAAGTTCCGAACACTGTCAGAATAACCCAAACTGTGGACGGAGATTGTTAATGAGAAAGTTTAGGCTTGAGATGGCATTGCTAGCCAGTGTCTTTAAGTCTTCTTTTCTAGAATTCAGAGTGATCTCTTCTGGACCCAAATTGTTTCCTTCTGGGCTATTGAGTTGTCTTTCTGTGCCCAGATTTAATAGATCACTCTCAGGAAACGGATGTCTTAAAACAGCAACAACAAACGTGAAGTGCAGTCAGTCACAGAGGTGGGTGTCTGTTGTTCGGATTTGATGTGCAGGATTCAATGCCAGTTACCCTCTCCAAGGTGACTAGTTTGCTGGAGGATGTGCGGAGAGGAGGAAGCGGTGCTGTAAGCTGCTGTTTTTGGCTCTCATATGACTTGATGTTACTCATAGTTTTCTTGTGTTGCTTTCCTTGAACACCTGCCTGTTCTCTTGCTCCCATGGCAGGTGAAATCTTTGGGGCTTGAAAACACACTGATCAGATGTGATGCTTGTACAAACTTCAACTAAAGGGACAAGTGGCTTCTGGTGCCTCACCCCAGATTCACCTTGCCGATAGAGAGGTGGCTCCCCTCACTTTCCTAATATTGAGCTGTAAGCTGTAGAGGTCCATCTCCTTCCTTTCACCTGTTGGTGGACACTTAGGCTGTGTCCATGTTTTGGCTATTGTAAATAATGTGCTGCTATGAACACTGGGGTGTATGTTTTTTTTTTCCAAATTAGTGTTTTAATTTTCTTTGGATATGTAACCAGGAGTGGAATTGCTGGATCATATGGTAGTTCTGTTTTTAGCTTTTTGAGGAATCTCCATACTGTTTTCCACAGAAGCTGCACCAGTTTGCTTTCCCACCAGCATTTATTGTTTGTAGTCTTTTGATGATTAGCTGTTTTGATAGGGGTGATGCCGCATTGTGGTTTTGATTTTCATTTCTCTGATGATTAGCAATGTTGCACATCTTTCCATGTGTCTGTTTGCCATCTGTATATCTTTTTTTTTAATGTCTATTTAGGTCTTCTGACCATTTTTAAATTGGGCTGTTTGTTTTTTAGATATTGAGCTGTAGAGAGCTGTATATATATTTTGGATATTAACCCCTTATTGGTTATGTGAAAGTCACTCAGTTGTGTCTATTCTTTGTGACCCCATGTACTTATACAGTCCATGGAATTCTCCAGGCCAGAATACTGGAGTGGGTAGCCTTTCCCTTCTCCAAGGGATTTCCCCAACCCAGGAATTGAACTCTGGTCTTCCTCATTGTAGGAGGATTCTTTACCAGCTGAGCCACAAGGAAAGCCCAAGAATACTGTAGTGGGTAGCCTATCCCTTCTCCAGCAAATCTTCCTGACCCAGGAATCGAACTGGGGTCTCCTGCATTGCAAGTGGATTCTTTACCAACTGAGCTATCAGGGAAGTCCTGATACAAATAAAAAATTGGTTCTGTTATTTGCAAATATTTTCTCCTTTTGGTAGCTTGTTCTTTTTGTTGTAGCTGATGGTTTCCTTTGTTGTGCAAAAGCTTTTAAGTTTAATTAGATCCCGTTTATTTTTTGCTTTGCTTCCTTTGCCTTAGGAACATTGAAAAAATATTGCTACACTTTATGTTGAACAGTGTTCTGCCTGTGCTTTCTTTTAGGAGTTTTGTACTTTCTGGTCTTATATTTAGTTCTTTAATCCATTTTGAATTTATTTTTGTACATGGTATGAGAGAATGTTCTAATTTCATTCTTATACATGTATCTGTCCAGTTTTCCCAGCATCACTGGTTGAAAAAACTGTCTTGTCCCCATTGTATATTCTTGCCCTCTTTGTTTTAGATTAATTGACCAAAAGTGTGTGGGTTTATTTCTGGGCTTTCTATTCTGTTCTATTGATCCTGCTGTCCTTTTTTTTTTATGTGAGTACCATACTGTTTTGATTGTTGTAGCTTTGTAGTATTGTCTGAAATCAAGGGAGTGTGATGCCTCCAGCTCTGTTCTTTCTTAAGATTGTTTTGTTTATTTGGGTCCTTTTGCATTTGCATACAAATTTTAGAAGTATTTTGGTTCTGTGAAGAATGCCATTGGCATGTTGGTAGGGATTGCATTGACTCTGTAGATTGCCTGGAGTGTTATGGTCATTTTAACGATATTAGTTTTTCCGCTCCATGAACTCAGTGTATCTTTCTACTTCTTTGTGCTGTCTTCAGTTTCTTCCATAGGTGTTTCATAGTTTTCTCTGTACAGATTTTTTACTTCCTTGGCTAGATTTATTCCTAGGTATTTTACTCTTTTTTATGTGACAGTGAGTGAAATTATTTTTTAAATTTATCTTTTTTTATAGTTCATTATTAATGTATAGAAATTCAATAGATTTCTGAATATTATTTTTGTATCCTGTAACTTTAGTGAGTTCACTAATGAACTCTAGTAGCTTTTTAGTGGTATCTTCTGGGTTTTCTATATATAATATCATGTCATCAGCAAACAGTGACAGTGTTACTTCTTCCTTTCCAATTTGGATTCCTTTTATTTCTCTTTCTTGTCTGATTACCATGGCTAGGACTTCCAATGCTATGCTGAACAAAAGTGGTGAGTGGGAATCCTTATTTTATTCTTGGTCTTAGAGGAAATGCATTCAGCTTTTTATTTGAAAATTAAAGATTTTTTTCACCAAAAAAGTTGAATTTAGTTTTTCAGAGAACTGAGTTTTAGTACAGTATGAGCTTTGTCAATAAAAGACCTGATGCTTCCAGCCACCATCTTCCCCCATTTCCCACTGCTCACAAACAAACGCTTTAAACCATTAAAAAAAAATTAATTTATTATTTTTAGCTCTGCTGGGTCTACATTGTGGTGAGCAGACTTTCTCTAGTTGCGGCAAGTGCGGGCTCTTCTTCATTGTAGCTTCTCATTGCAGTGGCTTCTCTTGTTGCAAAGCACAGGCTCTAGGCCCACAGGCTACAGTAGTTATGGGTTTAGTTGCTCTGAGACATGTAGAATCTTTCTGGACCAGGGGTCAAACCTGTGTTCCTTATCCACAGTTCTTATCAACTGTGCCACCAGGGAATTCGTACTTTAAGCTTTTTAACCGATTTTTTCAGTAGTTACTTTGATATCTCTGAATAATTTGTCTATTGTTGATATTTTTTTTAAGTTGTTCAGTTGCTCAGTCATGTCCGACTCTTTGTGACCTCATGGACTTCAGCATGCCGGGCTTCCCTGCCCATCACCAACTCCCAGAGCTTGCTCAAACTCCTGTCCATCGAGTTGGTGATGTCATCCAACCATCTCATCCTCTATCGTCCCCTTCTCCTCCTGTTGATTGATTTCTTATTGTGGAAGATGAAAGGTAGCATTCTCTGGTTCCTCACACCCATGAAGTATGTGTGTACGCACACATATGAACACACAAAAACACACACCCTCCGGTTGTCATATAATCTAGCACAGTCACGTAATCATTTTGGTTCAATCAGTGGTCCATGATTACATTATTATGACTCTGAAAATGCTCTCCACAGCTCAGCTATGAGTTTCATACATGATCAGTATTTTTGGACAACTTTTACATTTCTTCAAAGTTAATGCTTAACTGTTTTGAGTTTTAAAGTTTTTTTGGTATTATGTGTACTTTTCACTAATTCAACTCCAGATGCTCCCTCAGTTGTATCAGTCTCAGTATTTTCAAACACTTGAGTCATCAGTGGCGTCCTGAGATGGTCTCTCCTGGAAGTCCTCTGACCTTTAGCTGGAAGGAGCCTGACTCCTCTGCGCATCTGTACTGTGCAATTCACTCCCCCTTTATTGCAGTGTATTTTATATTCTGTACCAGTCAGCCCTTTACAGTGCACAGTTCAGTGCTTTTTGGTACGTTCACAAGGTTGTCCAAGCATCATTTTCTAGAACATTTTTATTACCCCAGAAAGAAACCCAATACTCACGAGCAATCACTCCCCATCACTCCTTCCTCCCAGCTTCTGGAAACCAGTACCTACTCTGGACGTTTCATGATATCATACAATGTGATACCTCTGTGGCTGGCTGTTTTCACTCAGCATCATGTTTTCAAGGTACCTCCATATTGTGACAAGGGTCAGCACTTCATTCCTTTTTAAAGCTGAATAATAATCCATTGGGCTTCCCTTGTGGCTCAGCTGGTAAAGAATCCTCCTGCGATGCCGGAGACCTGGGTTTGAACCCTGGGTTGCGAAGACCCCCTGGAGAAGGGAAAGGCTACCTACTCCAGTATTCTGGCCTGGAGAGTTCCATGGACTACAGTCCATGGGATTGCAAAGAGTCAGACACGACTGAGCGACTGTCACTTTCACACTTTCACGCAATGCTCTATTGTGCTGGCACACTACGTTTTGTCTATCCATTTATCCATGATGGCCCTGTGGGTTTCTTCCATTTTGGTTGTCACGAAGGATTTTCTCACAACTCACTTTTGTGTTGGATCCCTGGTATCTTGGCATCTCTGTGTTCTTCATCTTAGATTTCTTCTCTTCTTTGGGTGGGAGATAAAATTTTTGAGACGGTGCTTGTCTGTAAATGTCCTTAGCATTTCTCACCTGGTTCGGCTCTGTAGATAATTCTAGGTTGGAAATCATTCCCCTCAGGATGTTGAAGATATAGCCCTTTATTGTTTTCTAGCTTACACTGATGCTATTTAGAAGTCCTATGCCATTTCTAAATTTTTGTCCTTTGTAAAAATTCTCCTTCCGCTCTGGGCACTCACACCCTCTCACCTTCGTCTCTGGTGTTCTGGAACTTCACTGTCAGCTTGTGATCGTCTCTCGTTGCCGAGTTCGTCCTCATGGAGCTCTTTCCCACTCAGCTCGTCGACCTCAGCACTCGTGTCTGGGACATTTTTGTTCTGGGACATTTCTTGAATTGTGTCTTTGACTTCCTCCTCCGCTATTATTTTATTGTTTCTTTATTGAGCTGTTCTCCCTTGGTAACTCGCGATTTCCTCTTTGGTTCTGTCATCCTTTGGCCCTGCTGTCTAGAGGTTTCTTTGCCTTCTGTTCCCTTGTGCCTGGTGTTGCATTTCTGTTGTCACGGTTTTGCTTTCCAAAGGGCTTTCTTACATTCTGTGGGTTTTTTCCCCAAATATCCTTCTCTTCCATTTCTCAACTTGCCCCTTCTCTTCTATCTGGGAGTGTGACACATAGCTTGCTTTTGAAGTGTTCCTGCTTAATAATTTTCCTTTCCTACAGCTTGATTTCTCTGTTTATTCTAGTCCCTGTCTTTCATTTTAGGGGCTTGCCTCAAATATGAGGTGATTAGTGGGGCACTAAAGCACTGATTAAAAACTATCCCTGATCATTTCCTGGTGGGGTGGTGGGTCTGTGCCATTTCCCTGAAAAGCCTCCCACATTGAGCCCTTTAGGTCTTTTCTCTTTGGCTGGTAGATTCTTAGGATTGTGCTATCAGTCCCCTTGCCTAGAGGTATATGCCTGCTCCTCTGAGATTTAGGTGGAGGGATTGGACAGGCTCTCTTAGTGGCTCAGATGGTAAAGAGTCTGCCTGCAATGTGGGAGACCCAGGTTCAGTCCCTGGGTCAGGAAGATCCCCTGGAGAAGGGCATGGCAACCCACGCCAGTATTCTTGACTAGAGAAATCCATGGACAGAGGAGCTTTGTGGGCTATAGTCCATGGGGTCCCAAAGAATTGGAAATGACTGAGTGACTAACACACTGGGAGTTGGGAAGGGGAGAAAAATGGGAGAACTTCAAAAGTTTATTGCGTATTATTTTTGCCTCTATTGTGAACCTTCAATTCAGGCACAGCTACATTTTTTTTTAATACCTTTTCCAAAGAATAAGCTCTTTAGTCATCTGCTAGTTGCTTCTTTTTTTTTTTTTTTTAAATTTATTTATTTATTTATTTTTAAATTTAACTTTACAATACTCTATTGGGTTTGCCATACATCGACATGGATCCACCACAGGTACACACAAGCTCCCAATCCCTTAAGACCAACTCATTAATCCCTTCTTTGGACTGTTAGCTGGTGTTTACCCTTACTCCTAGAAGTTTCTTGTTTAGCAGTTTAAACGAGTTGTTCATTTTAATCAGAGTGTATTTTGGAGTTGCCCACTTGCAGCTGAGAATCAAATTTTCTCAGGTCTGTCAAATTATTCACCGGTTGCTGGTCTGCTTCTCAGCTTTTAAAATTTTGTTGTGTTTTCTTTCTGATTCTCTTTTTCTGTAAGGGTGGAGCCTTTAGAAAGACTAAAAAAAATCAATACTTACTCTTTATTGTGTCTCTGTTGTGATGTCCTTGTTCATTCGCTAACTCGTGTCTGACCTTTGCAATCCCATGCAGCACGCTAGGCTTCCCTGTCCTTCACCATCTCCCAGAATTTGCTCAAATTCAAGTCCATTGAGTTGGTAATGCCATCTCATCCTCTGTCGCCCCCCTTCTCCTCCTGCCTTTAGTATTTCCCAGCATCAAGGTCTTTTCCAATGCATCAGCTCTTTGCATCAGGTGGCCAAAGTATTGGAGCTTCAGCATCAGTTCTTACAAAGAATATTCAGGACTGATTTCCTTTAGAATTGACTGACTGATCTCCTTGCAGTCCAAGGGACTCTCAAGAGTCTTTTCTAACACCACTGTTCAAAACCATTAATTCTTCAGTGCTCAGCTTTGTTTACGGGTTGACCCTCACATCCATACTTGACTACTGGAGAAACCATAGCTTTGACGAGATGGATCTTGGTCGGCAAAATAACGTCTGTGCTTTTTAATATGCTCTCTAGTTTTGTCATAGCTTTTCTTCCAAGGAGCAAGCATCTTTTAACTTCACCATCTGTAGTGATTTTGGAGCCCCCAAAAATAAAGTCTCTCACTGTTCCCATTGTTTCCCCACCTACTTGCCATGAAGTGATGGGACCAGATGCAATGATCTTCCTTTTTTGAATGTTGAGCTTTAAGCCAGCTTTTTCAGTGTCCTCTTCCACTTTCATCTAAAGGGCTCTCTAGTTCCTCTTCACTTTCTGCCACAGGGGGTGTCATCTGCATATCTGAGGTTATTGATCTTTCTCCCAGCAGATATCTTGATTCCAGCTTGTACTTCATCCAGCCCAGCATTTCACATGATGTACTCTGCATATAAGTTAAATAAGCAGGGTGACAATATATAACCTTGGTGTACTCCTTTCCTAATTTGGAACCAGTCTGTTGTTCCGTGTCCAGTTCTAACTATTGCTTCTTGACCTGCATNTTTCATACTTGCCTGTTACTCTAGATAACTTTTGACTTTCTACTTTTGCATTCTAGTCCTCTATAATGAAAAGGACTTTTTTTTTTTTTTGGTGTTCTAGAAGGTCTTGTAGGTCCTCATAGAACCGTTCACCTTCAACTTCAGCATTAGTGATTGAGGCATAGACTTGGATTACTGTGATATTGAATGGTTTGTTTTGGAAACAAGTAGAAATCATTCTGTCATTTTTGAGATGGTACCCAAGTACTGCATTTCAGACTCTTTTGTTGACTATGAGAGCTATTCCATTTCTTCTGAGGGATTCTTGCCGACAGTGGTAGATATAATGGTCATCTGAGTTAAATTCACCCATTCCGGTCCATTTTAGTTCACTGGTTCCTAAAATGTCTATGTTCAGTCTTACCATCTCCTGTTTTACCACATCCAGTTTGCCTTGACTCATGGACCTGACATTCCAGGTTCCTATGCCATATTGTTCTTTACAGCATTGGATTTTACTTCCATCACCAGTCACANAGTTCACTGGTTCCTAAAATGTCTATGTTCAGTCTTACCATCTCCTGTTTTACCACATCCAGTTTGCCTTGACTCATGGACCTGACATTCCAGGTTCCTATGCCATATTGTTCTTTACAGCATTGGATTTTACTTCCATCACCAGTCACATCCACACCTGGGTGTTGTTTTTGTTTTGGCTCCGTCTCCTCATTCTTTCTGGAGTTATTTCTCCACTCTTCTCCAGTAGCATATCTGGCACCTGTCGACCCGGGAAGTTCATCTTTCAGTGTCATATCTTTTTGCCTTTTCATACTGTTCGTGGGATTCTCAAGGCAAGAATCCTGAAGTGGTTTGCCATCCCCTTCTCCAGTAGACTGTATTTTGTCAGAACTCTCCACCATGACCTGTCCATCTTGGGTGGCCCTACACAGCATAGCTCATAGTTTCATTGAGTTAGATGAGGCTGTGATCTGTGTGATCAGTTTGATTAGTTTTCAGTGATTGTGGTTTTCATGCTGTCTGCCCTCTGATGGATAAGGATAAGAGGATTATGGAAGCTTCCTGATGGGAAATCCCTTACAGTTTTATTCCAGCATGTTCTGTATGGTCACTGAGATGCCCGGACCAGCTGTAGCCTGATGGAGGCTCCATGAAGGGCTGAAGGTGGAACCACTGATCAGTTCAGGCCCAGAAGCCACTCCCATTTTGCTCAGTCTTTCCCAGTGTTGACTTCTTCCTGAGTGCTTGACCAGCATCCGTGCCTCCCACATCCCAGTGGCTGGAGGACTAGGAGTAGCTTCCTGTTTTGCCTCATTACTGTCTCATCACACTTGATTGGAGCATCTAGGAGTTTCATCTCAGGACACACAGGCGTCTGCATCCCTGACGCTTATTTTCAGACCTGGTGTTAGTCTGCAGTCTTAAATCACACCACTGGATCTTCTTAACTCCTCATGTGGCCATTTTTCCTACTCTTGTTCTTCTACTTACCTTGGAATCATCTGGCTCTTTTCTAGGTTTTATCTACTTCTATGGTATTTTATCAGTTTCTATTGTAGAAGCAATTTCCATGGACATCTACTGCGCAGATTTTTTTATTGAAGTCTAGTTGATTTACAATGTTGTGTTAGCTTCAAGGATATAGCAGAGTAATTCAGTTGTACATATATATCTTTCTTTTCAGATTCTTTTCCATTATAGGTCATTTTAAGATAGCGAATGTAGCTCCTTGTATTATATGGTAGGCCCTTGTTTACCTGTTTTATATACAGTCATATATATATGTTAATCCCAAACTCCTGATATAGCCACCACTGAACTACCACCTTTGGTAATCATAAGTTTTTTTTCTTTGCCAATCTATTTTTGTTTTGCTAAGAAGTTCATGTGCCTCACTTTTTTAGATTCCACATATAAATGATACCCTATGACATTTGTCTTTCTCTGTGTGACTTACTGCACTTAGTATGACAATCTCTGGGTCCATACGTGTTGCCGCAAATGGCATTATTTTAGGCCTTTTTATGGCTGAATAATATTTCATTTGTATATGTACCCCGTCTTCTTTACCATTCATCTGCCAGTGGACATTTAGGTTTCTTCCATGTCCTGGCTGTTGTAAATCATGCTGCTGTCAAATGGGATGCATGTATCCTTTCAAATTAAAAGTTTCCTCTGTGTAGATGCCCAGGGTCTAGAATTGCAGGATCCTATGGTAACTCTGTTTTTAGCTTATACAGCTTAATTAAAAAAAAAAAAAAAAAAAAACCCAATCAGAAATGAGCTGAAGACCTAAACGACAGTTCTCCAAAGAAGACGTACAGATGGTCAGCAGGCACATGAAAAGAAGCTCAATATCACTAATGATTACAGAAATACAAATCAAAACTACAATGAGTCATCACCTCACAGCAGTCAAATGGCCATCAGTGAGTCTACAAGCTGTGAATGCTGAAGATGGTGTGGGATTGTGGGAGTCCTCCTGCACCACTGGTGGGAGTGTGAATGGTTGCAGGCATTATGGAGGACAGTGTGAAGGTCTCTTACAATGCTGAGCTAATTCTTGTACTGATCTGGGAGCCAGTGTCTCGTGGAGATGTCTTTGCATTGTTGTTGTGCACTGGCTTTGGAGTTTTTCCAGATGTTCCCTTGATTCTAGATGCTACCTGAGTGGCACTACTGCCATTTCGCTTCATGCTGTAGGAGGTACTACCTCCCTGAAAAACTTTTTTGTGAAGAAAAGGAAAATTAACCAACATAGAAGTGTGCACATAGGCTCTTATATCTTGCCAAAGCATCATCTGTTTCCCCTGAAATGGAAAGTAGCGACAAGATCATTCCGTAGACTTCTGTGCGTCTATCTCGAGGACAGTTATTCCATTTTTAAATACAGCTTATCATTCACTTTATTGTACTGGTGTGAAAATGATGCAATGTGGAAGTAGTTAGTAATTGTGATTTTTTTTTTTTTTTCTTCTTTAGCAAGAGCTTTCTTTCCAGAGAAGCCATTTGGAAAAGAAGAAAAAAAAATTTTGTCTTCAGAAAAAAATTCTACAGGAAAAAATTTTAATTGAGGGAATTATAGTTGATTAAGCTACTTACGGAAGTCTTTCTTTTCCCAAAAGTTGTCCCAAATCTTTGGAATGTTGATGGAGAAGTTACAGTCCCTGAGCAGAAACCTGGAGAAGTTGCCGAGGAACTCGCAAGCTCCTATGAAAGAAAGCTCATCGAGGTAAGGCTGATGGCGTTGGTTTGTATCTGTGATGTTGGTTGCTTAGGGGACTTTTCAGACACGGCCCTAGTGTGTTAGACAGATGTTAGCAAAACGACCAGTGGACACTGCCCCACCAGCAAACAAAACGTAAAATGGTAAAACCACATTGTAATTGGTATAGAACCCTAAGACATGGTTCTCTGAAAGGTATCGTTTATTGAGAAACCTGTGGTAAGAGAGAAAACATATATCATGTGAAGAAGTAAGAAAACAGTTGTGCCCTTGGATTTGGAGACTATTTAAAACAGAAGAGAGTATCGCAGACAACTTTGTGCTGAGAAATGGGGTAATGTAGCTGCAGTGGACTGCTATTTCACTGATGCGGTTCGTTTCTGGATTGTCTCTGGCCAGTCTCTCTGACTCTGGGACCTTCCTGGTGGCGTGCACATCGCTTAGCCAAGAAGGATTCAAGAAGGATTCCAGTGGGAAGCCTTCTGGGAGGTTGGTGGGACTTGTGGGCTGGTGTCTTCTCTTTCCTTTTGACCTTTCCTGATTTCTTCTGGTCGGTGGTAGCTTGTCAGTTCCTTCCCAGGACCTCCTGCTTAGGATAACTCATGCAGGTGAGTTACTATGGGGCCTGGCCAGGGTGGGTGATTTCAGTCAGTGGTTCCCCTAACACCTGGAGCATCTCTGCCACCACCACGCCCATCTGTGGACCCTCATTCTGTGGGGTCATGAGACTAGAGTCGGCTGGTGGCAGAAAGCCCAGGTGGAGAGAGGAACGAGCCCCTTACCCTCAGGAGCTGGTGCACTCTGAGTCTCTGGGTGGCAGAGGCTCTCTTTGATCTCTGTATTCTCACTGACCATTTGTTGCCAAGTGATGACTTTAGCTGAATAGTCCTAGAATGAAAGTATTTGAAATTCTCCTGGAACAGGGACATCTGTGGTTGCTGAATGAATGAAGAGCCACTGAGCTGGGAAGGGTGAAGGGTTCTGGCCAGAGGGAAGGGGGTTGGGAGCTTCTGTCCCTTCAGGGAAACCAGAGCGAGGTGTCCACTTGTACGGATGTCGATAGACCCGCCAAGCAGAGAGACCAGCACTCGTGTCCCCGGATTCCTTTGGACTCTGGGCCTGGGGTGGTGATCTAGGGGGCGGACATGCTCAGCGGAAGCCCAGACTTGACAGGCGGTCAGGAGGAAGTAACTGCCTGACCCACTGAGGAAGCGCCACGGTCCAGGCACGGGCTGACTGCTCGGCTGGTGCGCTGGCTGAATCAGTGTTGAGTGGGTGCTCTGTCCCCACCCACTGTGACTGTGAGAGGGCCTCACAGCCTCACTGTGTTCCAGCGTTGACGGGCAGGAAAGACCTAGGTGTCTGATGGGAAGTTGGTGTCCCGCCACGTGACATCACTGCTCTTGTTGCCTGCGAGAGAGATCGGCGTTGAACTCCTACATCAGAGGGAATGGCAGTCGGGGTAGGTTCTTTGTTACCCCTGGGAGACGAGGAGTCAGTGTCTCTGGTCAGTGAGCTCGATGAGAGGTGAGGTTGGGGTGGAGATGGCCCTCCCATGGCATTCACTGCCCTGCCTTGATTTTTCATTGTTTTTGTTTGCAAAGTGAGGTGCTGTCAGCCATGTTTCCTTTGTGAATAGCCTTCAAGCTGCATTTTATCACGACTTCTGCCAAACCCTCTCTGTTGGCCTTAATCAAGCCCATTCTTTGTGATCCTCATCTGTCATTTTATTAATGGGTCGGTTTTTACCAAGGAAGAGTTGTAAACACACGTTGGAGTGGAGTAATGAAAGGATGTGGGGGAAGAGTCCACGCGCTGCTCTTTCCATTTCAAAAGGGCAAAAGAAGCAAAAACATTTCGTTTGAAGTAACATGACTATTTAAAACACCCCAACAGTTGAATGCCTCTCCTCTGATTCATCCCAGTGAAATGGGAGTTCCCGAACCTTCTTTCTGTAGGTGTCTTTCAAAGCATTAAAACCATTCCACCCACCTGCACACAGCTGTACCGAAAGCTCAGAACCCAGAGCAACACCGTGCATAGTGGCTGGTGAGACTCGGGGGCCCCAGGCTGGAAGGAGTGTGCAGATAATTCCTGACACTCTGTGATGGTCAACTTTTGAAATCAGGATGGAAGAGAGTCCTGGCAGGTGTAGGTTAATCTGGCAGGAAGGAATACCGGTATCAAACATCGTGTAAGAGCTGGGGTAATCCTGGCAGCCTGCTGGCAGCACGCACTTTCGATTCTGCTTGCTGCACTGAGGTGTCACGTCTGGACCCTCGCGGTCCTCAGCCGTGTTCCTTGAGGAAGCTGCTGTCCACTGATGAGATTTTGAGACGTGAAGTAGCTTGTCTGGGGTTCCTCAGCTGATAAGAAGCAGGGCTGAGTTCAAATCCCTCAGGCCGTCTAGCCCCAGGGCCCAGACCCATCTTCCTGCTGTGTACTAGAAGGCTGGGCTCCCTGAGGAGCAGAGTCTTTGAAGAGAAAGAAAGGCTAGGCAGTGGTCCCATTGTGCCAGGCGTGGAGGGAGATGAGGGGGGTCTCTAGTGGTAGCTGACGGCTGTGTGGCCCGTTATCCATTTTGAACCTGCTGGAGGGGGCCTTGCTCACACCCTCACTTAGCGCGTGAGGAAGAAACTCGTTCTATCTGCTCTGGTACCAACCTGCTTCTGAAGCGACTTGCAGGAGAATGCCAGGCTGGGAGCTCCTCTGGCCACCTGTGGCTATTGACTGTTTCAGGGTATATTCATTGGCCAGTTCGGCTCCAGCACATAGTAGGAGCTTTATAAGTATTGAATGGGACGACAGCCAGTCAAGTGGGTTCAGCTACTCAGGGTCATGTTCAAAGAGTGATAGACGGACTTCTCTCACCACTCAGGGTGAGAGAGGGAGTTGTACAGGGCACGCCTTCCACTCAGAGCATCCTGGTGGAGCGGATTCCATATCTAATAAGAGGAATCAGGGCTCTTTGGAGGAGACACACGTTTTTCTGGCGGTCTGTTTTAGGGGGAGTTTTGGCTTGGAGAGTCTGGAGGGGACTTTGAGTGATGGATGGGCAGTACCAACTCACCCAGCACATATTTACTGAGTCCCTCCTGAGTGTCCAGCCTTCAGCTTCCTGTTCTCTACCTTCAGCAGCTTCCCTTCCCCCAGGAGCTGTAGAATCGATAACTCTAGAAAGTGAGCCAACAGAGATGTGAGTCTGAAGCAGAGACGTTCCTCAAATGGCTTCTTCTTCCCTAGACTGAGTTTTCCTTCATTTTTGATTGCAGAGTCATTGATGTTTCATCCACGTGAAGCATCTGATAACCAAGGCTCATTGGTGTAGGTTACACAGATGAGCAAGACACAATATCTGCCTCTGGGGAGGCTCGCCTGGGTTGGGGGTGAGGAAGACATGTCCATTATGATCATTAAGAAACAGGTTTGAAGGGCCAGAGGTGCAGGCATAGAGTGACACCTGCCTCATGGGCGCCTTGAGCTATGTCTTCAGCAGTTTTGCAGTTTGGGTGTCTAATTGGAGCTTCTCAAATGTTCCTCCCCTTTTCTTTGAGACGGTCAAAGATGCCACTCAGAAATTTCTTTTGTCTGCTTCCCATCCCTCCTGAAGATCTCAGCATCAGAGAAAATGGATTTGTTCTCACCAAGGGTTTTGAGGATAAAAGATACTGGACGTGTCCAGGATAGATCTGCTCTAAGATTCTTCTTTAACACTTTCAAATACAGTTCTCTTGGATTGAACTCATTTCCCACTTTTTCCGTAGCAGTTGCCATCAAGAAAAATGGAGAATGTTGGTGGCATTCAGACTTTGGACCCACGTCGCCTCCTATAGCCTGGTGGCTTGGAGAGCACAGGTGTCCTGTGTCAGACTGAGTTCAGCTTGGCCCCCTCACCACCATGTACCCTTGAGCAGGTCACCTGACCTCTCTCCACCTCAGCGTTGCTGTCAGTAAAATTGGGCAGGTAATACCTACTGGTAGGGTTGCTTTGAGAATTAAATGTAAAGAATCCACTTCAGTGCCTGGAGTAGACAGGAGGTTCCCCTGTGCTTGCTTCCTCTCTTCTATGCTGACGTTCTTCGGAGGAATGGTGGCCCCACCGTGTCTTGCCATCTCAGTTGGGGGCTAAACTCTGCCCTCCTTTGGCCTGGGGGTAGGCCTGTGAGCTGAGCCATGGCAGTTGGGGCTTTAGCTCCTGAAATGACCAAGAATAGCAAGAATGCTTGAGAGGCCATTTATTCAACAGCCAGGTCCTGATGACTTTCTGTTTGTTCCTATGGGAACTGGCCAGAGCTATTCTGGCTTCATTTCCTTCTCTGGGCAAAGTTCTCCCAATTTCCTGACTGTTGACAGTAATTCCTTTGTAGCTCAGGTTAGAATCTGTCTCTGTTGCTTACTTCCAAAGTACTTTAGCTCAGGGGTCCCTGACCTCAGCGATCTAATGCCCGATGGTCTGAGGTGGAGCAGATGTAACAATAATAGAAATAAAGTGCACAATAAACGTAATGCACTTGAATCATCCCCAAACCATCGTCACCCCCGACCCCCAGTCTGTAGAAAAATTATCTTCCTTGAAACTGGTCTCTGGTGGAGAAAGGTTGGGGGCCGCTGCCTTAGTTGATATGAAGCTTTGAAAGAGTCTGCGACACACAGATGCCTTTCCCTTTCCCATCTGTCCGTCCAACCTCCTCTGTTCTGCCTTCTCCACACTGTCCTAGGTCTTGCTCACAGCCCCCGCTTCCCCGCTAACTGCCTGCCTGTGTGCTGTGTACGATGCTGCCAGTCCGTCCTCAGCAAACAGATCTTTACTTCCTCCTGTGTGGAAGGACTCAGCTAGCTGTTGATTGATTTTCCAAATTATAGGATACTTATCATTTACTGTGTTAATGTAGTTAGTCCCTGAATTTTGGCTCATGGGTGAAATAAATGTGTATTAGTGGCATTTGTTCTCATTATAAAGGCAGAGTTACTATTAATGGAAAAGTAAGCTTAAGCATCAAGCTGGTAAAAAATACATTCATAATCACATGCTGTGGATAACTGTGAATGTGATGATCATTTTAATAAAACGGAAGAGTTCCGGAAGCAGCCAGGGCCTTGGGAGGAGTTATACCAGCAGTGCTGGCTTCATAAATCGGCACCAGTGGGTTCTAACGCTCTTGATGGGTCTGCCTGGGTTCTGTGTAAGGGTTCAGAATACCAAACTCTGAGCTGAGATCTCCATTAAACTGTTCCTCAAAATGAAGCTTTTGATATGGGTTTGTTTTTGTGTTTTAATATTCCATGTTGCTGGGTTGATTGAGACTGCTCTCACTTCTTAAGGGGAAGAAAGATTACTCACCCTTCAAAACTGGGTATTGAAGTGCAGTTGTTATGTGTGAATGAAGACTGGTGAGGAATCCTCCTTTTTGGAGGGCTAGGGATAATTCTCAATAAAGTGTAAATGACTAACAAGGCCAAATCTCCAAGGAATTCTTAAAATCTTTTTATTATAGATAGGTACCAAAATGGCAGAGTTCCATCAGCCTTCAAACACCCATAATCTGGGTTTGACAGTTAGTATAATAACTCCTGGCCAGTCTTGCTTCATCTCTATCTCGTCCTACTCTCCAGTTTCTCGTGGTATTTTGAGTCTTCATATCATTCCACTTCTAAGTATTTCAAGCTGTATCTATAAAAGATGTGCTCTGACTCTTTGCAATCCAAAGGACTGTAGCCCACCAGGCTCCTCTGTCCATGGGATTCTCTAGGCAAGAATACTGGAGTGGGTTGCCATTTCCTTTTCCAGGGGATCTTCCCGACCCAGGGATTAAACCGGAGGCTCTGGCATCTCCTGCATTGGCAGGAGAATTCATTACCACTAGCGCCACCTGGGAAGCCCGTTCTGTAAGAGATGTGTGTTTGTGTGTGGGCATGTTAGTCACTCAGTCATGTCCAATGACTCTTTGGGACCCCGTGGACTGTAGCCCGCCAGGCTCCTCTGTCCATGTGATCCTCCAGGCAAGAATACTGGAGTGGGTTGCTGTTCCCTTCTCCAGGGGATCTTCCCAACACAGGGATAGAACACGGGTCCCCTGCACTGAAGGAAGAGTCTTTACCATCTGAGCCACTAGGAAAGCCCTGATATGCTAGAGCGGCTCACAGAACTCACACATAGGTATCCGGCTTACTGTAGAACAATGTAAATTAGAAACAGCTGGATGGAAGAGACACGTAGGAGAAGATATATCGAAAGAGTGTAGGGCATCCATGCCCTCTCCAGCTGCTCTGCTCTCCCCAGACCCGTGTGTTCACCATCCTGGAAGCTTTCAGAACCCTGTCCTCTTCATTAAAAACAGAAGCTTCATTACAGAGCAGGAGTGATGAAATCTGACCGTGGATGATTGACTCAACCTCTGTCCCCTCTCCCCTCCCTGGAGGCCAGGAGGAAGGACAAGAGGTTCTCAGCCTCTCATCACGGGCTCCCAGCCCCCATCATGAGGTGATTCTGAAAGTTGCCTCCATTGACGG
This sequence comes from Neotragus pygmaeus, assembly GCA_006410875.1. Classification (NCBI taxonomy): domain Eukaryota; kingdom Metazoa; phylum Chordata; class Mammalia; order Artiodactyla; family Bovidae; genus Neotragus; species Neotragus pygmaeus. Next base: position 273,969 of record SJYV01021152.1, read on the forward strand.
AACAAAAGATGCTAAGGCATTCTAAGTGTTCTTTCTAAGTGTTTATTTTCAACACTTAAGAAATTCCACGGGTTTTGGGAACTGAGAACTGTGGCCCAAGACCAAGTGTATGTTCAGTCACCAGGTATGTGTCATCATGCATGCTTGTGCAGTCACCAAGTCGCATCCAGCTCTTTGCAGCCCCATGGACTGCAGCACGCCAGGCTTCCCTGTCCTTCACCAGTTCCCAAAGTTTGCTCCGAGCCATGTCCGTTGAGTCGGTGATGCCATCTAACCATCTCATCCTCTGCTGCCCACTCCTCCTCCTGTTTCTTACGAGTAACAGCACTGCAGGGCCTCTGGCTTTCTGTTCGCCCTCTTCACTTTGCTGAGGAAGGAACCTTAGCACCTGGTTCATGGGAGACGGCTAAGCCCAGGCCTTCCTCCCCTTTGCTTGGCTTGCTGCGTCAGTTCCAGTTAGTATCAGCCACAGCCCTGTCACCAGCACAGCTGCACTGACCCTTGGAGATGGAGCAGGTTGGAGAGAAGGAGATGGGGTTTCGAGGCTTCCCTGTGCCCTTGTGCACGAATGAACTAGTTCCATGATAAAGGTCACAGGCACTCCATTTTTTCAAAGTACTTATTTTTTGTATTTTTTTAAAAAAAGAATTCTATCTTTTAAAATTGAAGTGTAGTTCATTTGCAATATCTTGTTAGTTTTAGGTGTACAGCATAGCGATTTGGTTATACGTACAGGTGTGTATGTATATGTGTGTGTGTGAATATATGTATTCTTTCTTCTTCAGTTTCTCTTCCCTTATTTAAAATGCATTTTTATTATGGAAACTTCGAATGTCAGAATAGAGGAGCCTAATGAGCCTTCAGGTGCCCGCCGCCCAGCTGCAGCGGTGGCCGTCGTGACCAGTCTGGCCCTGTCCGTGCTCCCTTCCCCAAGCTGCTCTTCGGTGCACTGAGGCTCATCCAAGCCACGGTGTTGTTTTCCTCCCAAAGTATTTGGGAGATTGTCTCTAATAAAGCATAAGGGCCCTTCTACTTTTTAAAAGAAAAAAAAGAAAATCCTATGAGATCACTCCTAAAAATTAGCAGTAATGTCTTAACATCATCAAGTGTCTGGTGAGTGTACACATTTTCAAACACTTGAATGGGGTTCCAAACGGGGTCCATCCACACGTTGTGGGCTGTTAACAGACTGCTTCAGCCTCCTTGAGTCGACAGATTTCCCAACTGTGTTTTCTCTCCTCTCCCTGCCTTTTTTTAAAAACTGATTTTATTTTACGTTGGCTGCCGTGGGTCACTGTTGTGTTGCGTAGTTGCAATGTGCAGGCTTAGTTGCCCTGCGGCATCTGGGGTCTTAGTTCCCCGATCAAGGAGCCGACCCGCACCCCCTGCTCTAAAAGGCAGATTCTCGACCACTGGACCACAAGGGAAGTCCCCTCTCCATTTAGTCTTTAGTTGAAGTTTATTCGTGGGGGAAATCAGATTGTTGGTCCTGGAGAATTTCTTCCCCCAGTGTTTTGTGAGGGTCTGTTCTGTGCCTGGTACTCTGTGACCTCTCTTAGGCTTTTGGTGACATTTTCTTAGAGAAACGCAAGCCCCGATATCGGCGACAATGATGGTAAGAGCAGTCAGCCTCAGTTGAGGGCTTGCTTTCTTTTTCGGCCCTGTGCTCACCGTCACGTTGGACTGTCTGATCTAGTGTTTTCTGCATCTTTTGTTGTTGTTTTTTGGTCATCTTTGGTCATCTTTTGTTGTTGTTTTGTTGTGTCTGACTCTGCGATCCCATGGACTGCAGCACGCCAGGCTTCCCTGTCCTTCACTCGCTCCTGGAGTTTGCCCAAACTCATGTCTGTTGAGCCGGTGATGCCATCCAACCATCTGTCATCCTCTGTCACCCCCTTCTCCTTCCTGCCCTCAACCTTTCCCAGCATCAGGGTCTTTTCCAGTGAATCGGCTCTTTGTATCAGGTGGCCAAAGTCTTGGAGCTTCAGCTTCAGTCCTTCCAATGAATATTCAGGGTTATTTCCTTTAGTATTGACTGCTTGCATCTCCTTGCAGCCCAAGGGACTCTCAAGAGTCTTCTCCAACACCACAGAGCGAAAGTGTCAATTCTTCACGCTCAGCCTTCTTTATGGTCCAACTTTCACATCTGTACATGACTACTGGAGAACTATAGCTGTGTCTGTACAGATGAGGGAACCGGGGCATGGAGATGACAAGCCCCCTGCCCGCGGTCACCAGGCTTTGCATGCTGTCTGGCTCCAGAGTTAGTGCTTTTTGTACTGTGTTAGCTAGAAGCAGGAACCAGGCCTTCCTAGCTGGCTGGTTCAGCTTTTCACTCTAAGGGGGATGACGGCGATGAAAGCGTTGCCCAGCATGCTAGCTCTGAGCTTGTCAAGCCTGCGGGACTTAATGAAGGGATGAGGAGGGATAATAGGAAGAAATTGTGGCTGATGTGGTCCCTGCTGAAAGCCCAAGCGCTGGCTTAGATGGCCTCTTCTGATGCCTCTTTTGCTCGTCGTGTGTTCCTAACCGTTCCTGTGCTCAGGTGACCCTCCCAGGGTAGTAGAGGGGAAGGTTCCACTTGGGGCAGCGTGCCCTTCTTGCCGAGTGGGACCTCTTTCTTTCTTGCAGGTCCCCCAGCCCTTCATCACTCAGTGCACTTGGCCGGGGGTGTTGAGCAGGGACAGCCGGGCTCCTGTGCGGACACGTTCGCATCCCAGCCTTGTTAGCTCTCTCACGTCCCTGCCCATCTGCTGGTCCCTCATCTCCTGGTCCCTCTCGTGGATCTTTGGATTCTCTTCTCCATCTCGTGGTGTGGCCCCTGCCCTCCACGGATGATGATACTGCAGGCCCTGCTTTCGTTCAGTGTCTCCACCCTGGGATTTCTCTTTGGCTCTGTTCCTGCCACAGCCTCGTTTCTGGTGGCGTCTCTGGAGGCTGCAGCACTTGAGATGGAACAGATGAAGCTCCTTAGAGAGACACTTGGAAAATGATCTGCTACTCCTTTTTGGGCAAGGGATAAAAATACTTGTAATTATGGTGGCTGGTTTTCAGCTTTTCAGACCCGCACTATTTTGGGTCTGTTTTATACTTGCTTTCCTTCTTGAGGTGGGAAGTGGGTTCATGAAGCTGCCTCCTGGGGAGGAGTTGTGTGGTCTGGGTGGAGGGGTGCAGGAAGCACTGTGCTGTCAGGGTCGGACTCCGTGTGGAGGAAGGGGCAGGGCTGTCCCACGTGGATCCGCCCACCAGGAGCATCTAAGGGGTGTCGTCAACAGTGGGGAGCCATGGAAACTGGAGGTGCAGGGGTGGAGGCAGGCAGATGCTGAGTTAGCGGGGAGGGAGGTGGTGAGTAATGCACGTGGATGGAATAATGAAAAACTACTCCAGGCCTATCCCCTGGCTTAAAATTCCAGTGGCTCCTCTTTGCCTGAGTTGCTTAAACGTAGTCCACGCTCCCTTTTTAAGACTTTTTATTTTATATTGGACTCTAGCCGATTGACAGTGTTGTGTTAGTTTCAGGTGGACAGCAAAGGGACTCAGCCACACATACACATGGATCCATTTTTGTCCCAAACTTCCCTCCCATCCAGGCTGCCCAGCAGAGTATTAGCTTTAAATATAGCAGAGTATACACGTTGATCCCAAACTCCCTAAATATCTTTGCCCCTGGGTAAATGTCATTCTCTGTCAGAAACATCTCTTCATAAGTTCATTTGTATCATTTCTTTTTAGATTCCACATATAAGGGATGTCATCTGATATTTCTCCTCTGACTTGACTTTACTTGGTATATCAATCTCTAGGTCCATCCAGTTTGCGGTATATGACATGCTTTCTTTCTTTTTAATGGCTGAGTAATATTCCATTATATGTATGTTTATATATGTATACACATGCACATACATGCCTCATCTGCTTTATCCAGCCCTCTGTCAGTGGACACTTAGATTGCTTTCATGTCTTGGCTGTTGTAAACAGTGCTGCAGTGAACATCGGCCCCTTTCCGGATGTTGCCGGGAGACGCTGTATGCCGTGGCTCTTGCCCCCTCCTTTGCGCATATTTCCTAGCTCACCATGAGCCGGTGTCAGACCACACGCACGTGGTCTCACTCGTCTTTGGGCCTTGCCACCTGTTGGTTTCTTACCTGGAGCCCTGTTCTTTCTTCTTCCCTCCCCTCCCCATTTCCCTGGACTGACTCTGAGCTTGCAGAACTCCCCTGAGAATCCGTCCCCAGCCACCCGCTGCACTCCCCAAGGCCGAGCTGTTTTCCCTAGGTGTCGTTTCTCCTGCCCTCTCACCCCGCCACCCCACCGCCGGTCTCTGCTCCTTGTCCTCTCTGTGCTGGGGTGTGTGTGCTTGCCTCCCTCGGTCCTCCCCCGCCTCTCACTGTGCTGTGGGTTACGCCGTGGCAGCTCCTGCATCGTCCTGTTCACTCTCGTGGTCCCGGCGTCTCGCGTGATTCCCGGCACCCGGCTGGTGCTGATGTAATTTCGGAGTCTTTGGCTGCATGTGACAGACAGCGTGGCTGATCCCGCAGTGGCAAAGACTGCCGTGTGCTCATCAAGCTCGTCTGACTTCTCTCTCCCTGGATGAGCAGGGCTGGTGCGTTTCCCCATCTCCCTTAGGTTAGACTGGGGCCATGGGACACGTTTTGGCCAGTGGGGTCTGAGTAGAAGTGATGAGTGCCCTCCAAGGCTGAAGCAGAGAAAGCTGGTATGAATTCCCTTTGTTCTCACTGCCCTTGCCATGACAGCTCTGGGAGCCACGTGCTTCCTGTGGCGTAGCTATGGGGTGATGCTCACCTGCATCCCTGCATCACTGCCTGGAAGGGATTGGCCCCATCATGCTGCCAGGCCTACTGCAGACTTTGGAAGAACAGGAATAGACAATATCTGTGCAGCTGCTAAAGTATCAGGGTTTGCTTGTTATTACAGCAGAGCGTAGCCTACCCTGATTCTGCCTAGAAGGAGAATTTCTTGATTGAAGGGAGAGTTTGGCTTTAGGTGTGGCTGAATCTTGGCATATTGAAAGATGCCAGGCTCTGTTACCAGGCTCCTGTCTCTGTCTGTCTGTCTCTCTTCCTTACCTCTGCCATGTCTGGGTTATCATTTTGGTGGGTTTATCCCCCTCCTGGTCACAGCCGGCTGTGATAACCCCTGGGTAGATAGTTCTTCCAGGTTCACATTTCAGGGGAAAAAGAAAGAGTCTCTTTCTTGATTCCTGGGGAAAGCCTTGAATTCCTTCTGATAGAGCCAACTTAGCTTCCCTCTCCCTCTTCAACCAATGGCAGGATACCTCTCATGTGCCAGGGCCAAGGGAAGAGCCCAGTTCAGACAGGAGAATGAAGGCTGGGGAGTGGGGTGGATCCTCAGTGAACACTGAGACTGTTGCTAGACAGCAAATAGGCGCCATAGGAGCAGGTGACCAAAATCTGCTTCAATGCTCAGTGAATGTTTAAATGTGTGCGTGAACGAATGAATGAGTGAGTGTCAGATTAGTGGATACATTGATGACTCACCCTGTCTCGTGCTCCAGGGGACTTGCAACCTGGCAGGGGAGTCGTTATCATAAAGGAGTAGTCAATAGTAGCAGTTGATCAGGAATTCAAAAAAAGTCACACAGGAAAGGAGGGAATTCATCAGAACTGGTCATGGCTCAGGGTATCTCAGAGACAGTATCATGGAACCGTTCATTTCTAAGTTGGGTTCTGAAGGTAGAAAAGGAATTTGCCAGAAAGATAAGGAAGGACAGGGCAATCCAGGTTGCAGGCACAGCATGAGCAAAGGCTTGACCAAGTTCTCTGGAGGCGATTAACTGATACAGAATAGAGTGAGACGAAGGCAGGCATCTTCAGGTTTTCTTTTTATCAGCACTCTCCACTTATCATTCCTCTTAGAGTCTTTTCCTTTCAGGCGCTACGATTAATGTTTATTTTTCTGCACTCTGTACAGTGGGACAGCTTTATCTTTCCTTTGCCTTCACCTGCCCGTCTGATTCTCCCTGACACCAGGACATGTGGACTGCCACACATCCCATCCCCTCTCTGCCCTCAGCCTCTGGATAGAAATTCCTTTCCAAAGCCTAGCCAGTCATCTCTGACCTTCTCAAGAAGGTGTAGTTTTGTGGGTCAAGCCGGTTGGGTTCTCAGAAAAGTACCTGAAGGCTTCCAGCTTGAAGTATAGCAGTTTTGCTTGGGTGTGCTTGGGACATATCCTGTGAAAAGCATTGCCTGAGGGTGTCCATCATTTTAGAAGTGGCACTTCTCCAGACCTGGGACTTTGCCTCCAAATAGCTTGATGCTCTTGCTTGTTTTATTTAAAGGATCTAAAACTTTCCATCGCCTGTCTGTCTTCTTGCAGCTAGAGGCCAACGCATAGCACAGCGGCTCTGGTGACAGGCTCGCAAAAGCCAAGGTTCGACCAACTCTGTCCAAGCTTGCATGTGAACATTGCTGCTGCCATCTATCTGAACAACTCTCTTGTGTGGAATAAGTCAGTTACGCCCAAAGTGGTTCACTCACCTGAAAGTGAATGAATGATTACTAAGTACAAAATAATTCAGTTGATACCGTTTAATAAGTGCCTGTGTGTGTATGTTCAGATGCCAAGTCGTATCCAACTCTTTGCAACCCAATGGGCTGTCGCACACCAGGCCTCCCTGTCCCTCACCATCTCCTGGAGTCTGCCCAAGTTCATGTCTGTTGAATTGGTGATGCCGTCCAACAATGTCATCCTCTGTCACCCCCTTCTCCTCCTGCCTTCAATCTTTCCCAGCATCAGGGTCTTTTCCAGCAAGTCAGATGTTCACATACAGTGCCTGCTGCTGCTGCTAAGTCGCTTCAGTCGTGTCCGACTCTGTGCGACCCCGTAGATGGCAGCCCACCAGGCTACCCCGTCCATGGGATTCTCTNGTGGTGACATCCCTGAGTTGATAACAGCAGGTTTTAGTTCACCCACTCCAGTATTCTTGTGTGAGAAAGCCTATGGACAGAGGAGCCTGGTGGGCTACAGTCCATGGAGTTGCAAAAGAATCAGACATGACTTTAGGGAGTAGACAGCAGCAGTGTAGTTTACACACACTCTCTGTGCATCCTCTAAATTGTGCTAAAATAACCACAGGTGACCAGTTGGGTAGTTTGTGTTCATTTCATTTTACAGATGAAAAACTCATCTGTGGATTGAGTGGTCCATAGCGGCACTAATAAGGCAGGAGCCAGAATCAAACTCGGGGCACTTTCTACTATACCACATGGAAAGGTTGAAAACTAGAAGTTAATAAAGTTACATACCAGACTCGTCTTTTAGTGACAGCTTTATTGAGATATAATTCACATAACACTCACCCATCTGTGGGTAGGAGTATCACTCACGAGTGGTTTTTAGTGTGTTCAGACTTGTACAACATCCTCTCTGCTAGTGTTTTCACTCTCATTTTTTTCACCCCAGTAGCAGTCACTGCCAACTCTTCACGCACCCTCATATCCACACACTGATCTNTAGATTCCAGCCTCTCGAGTCCTCTTAGGAACTGTCAATCCACCTTCCTTCTTTTCTAGGTTTAGTTTCTGTTCAGTCTTTTCCTTGAACTGTATCTTTCCTCTTAACATTAAACACGTTTGATTGTTTCATCTTAAAATAAAGCTCTCTGCCCTTCAGTCTTACTTCTGTCTCTCTATCAATAGCTATGATGACATCCAGTCACCCATTTAATGGACAGTTTCCAGACTTTGTCTTATGTGACCTTTCAGCACTTCCGAACACTCTTGAGCAATTTTTATTTCTGAAAACACTGTCTTATTTTGGATTCTCAGACACCACACTCCTGGGTTTCATCCTTCATTTACCGGTTTCTTCTGAGGCTCTTTCCTCTCCACCCAGACATGACATGTGGGAGTTCCTCAATTCAAGGCTCTTTCTCTTTGCACTTTGCACTTAACACTTTCTTCCTTGTAATCTCATCATTGTCTGTGACTTCAATTAGCATCTGTAAGTAAATGCCTCAAACTTCCCCAGCCTGACCTTTGACTCAGAGCTCCAGACCACCTGGACTGCCTATTTTACATCTCCAGTAAGATGTCTTAAAGGCACCTCAACACAACATGTCTATATCAGTCAGCTACAGCTGCTAAAACAAACTGCCACAGACTGCATGGTTTAAACAAATTTATTTTCTCATAGTTGGACCATAAAGAAGGCTGAGTGCCAAATAATTAATGCTTTTGAACTGTGGTGTTGGAAAAGACTTTTGAGAGTTCCTTGGACTGCAAGGAGATTAAACCAGTCAATCCTAAAGGAAATCAACCCTGAATATTCACTGGAAAGACTGATGCTGAAGCTGAAACTCCAATACTTTGGCCACCTGATGTGAAGAGCTGACTCATTGGCAAAGACTCTGTTGCTGGGAAAGCTTGAAGGCAGGAGGAGAGGGTGAAGCCAGAGGATGAGATGGCTGGATGGCATCACTGATTCAATGGATATGAGTTTGAGCAAGCTCTGGGAGATGGTGAAAGATAGAGAAGCCTGGTGTGCTGCAGTCCATGGGGTCACAAAGAGTCGGACACAACTGAGCGACTGAACAAGAAGACATCTAAGATCAGGGTGTTGGCAGGGATGGTTTCTCTTGAGACCTCTCTCCTCGGCATGTGGA
>SJYV01021152.1:283220-309571 GCA_006410875.1 Neotragus pygmaeus
TTGCCATTTCCTTCTCCAATGCATGAAAGTGGAAAGTGAAAGGGAAGTTGCTCAGCCATGTCTGACTCCTAGCGACCACATGGACTGCAGCCTACCAGGCTCCTCCGTCCATGGGATTTTCCAGGCAAGAGTATTGGAGTGGGGTGACGTTGCCTTCTCTGATCCAGTGCCTACTATGTGTCAAAAACTAGACAGGGGCATCACATGCATCCTTTCCATCTCTTGCCTTTTACCAAGAGATCAGAAACTAGGCTCAGAAAGGGTGATTCAAATGTCCTAAGTCACATGGCAGAGACATGGTAGAATAGTTTTTTTTTTCCCAGTTGAGGTTTAGTTACAGTGTAGTTTATATAAATATATATTCTTTTTGTTTGTTTGCTTTACATTAGGTTATTACAAGATATTGAGTTTAGTTCCCTGTCCTCTACAGCAGGCCCTTGTTGTCTTCCTCTTTTATGTATACTAATATATATGTGTTGATCCCACACGTCTGATTTCTCTCTCCCCACCACCCGCTCCTCTTCCTCTGTGGCTCAGATGGTAAAGAATTTGCCTGCAATGTAAGAGACCAANTAGTTCCCTGTCCTCTACAGCAGGCCCTTGTTGTCTTCCTCTTTTATGTATACTAATATATATGTGTTGATCCCACACGTCTGATTTCTCTCTCCCCACCACCCGCTCCTCTTCCTCTGTGGCTCAGATGGTAAAGAATTTGCCTGCAATGTAAGAGACCAAGGTTCGATCCCTGGGTTAGGAAGATCCCCTGGAGAAGGGCATGGCAACCCACTCCAGTATTCTTGCCTGGAGAATCCCATGGATGGAGGAGCCTGGTGGGGCTACAGTCTACGGGGTTGCAAAAAGTCAGACACGACTGAGTGACTAACACTTTTACATCATTTTCACCACCCCTGCAGAATTTTTTTTTTTTTTTTTTGAGCCCGTTCCGATGGCAGCAAGGGCTGAGATCCAGCCACCTCCCCATTCAGCCGGTGCCTTCAGGTACGGAGGTGTGACTGTGAGAAGTGACGGAGCTCCTTGGAGGTTAAGCACATGGTTTCTATTTCCTGACACATTTTATGATGGTCTTCTAGTGGAATACTCTTCCAAAGCTTGAAATAGACTCGAAGTTGGACTCAAAGCCACTTTGGGATTTTGACGCTTTTCCCAGCTCCTGGCGGTGGAAATTAATCAAATGAATTATGTAGCCCAGCTAATAACTTGCCTTGATACAATGACCGTGTAGAAATAATGAGTTGAACGGTTTTTATTTAAACCACTTTGGGAGCACATTTGAGTGGATTGAAAAATCAAAAGCCCAAAGAATCCTTTGTGTCAATTAATGGTGAACCATTCTGTTCTTGGGGGCAGGTGTCTTTCTCAGTGATGGTTCAGATCCTTTCAAGCTGCCTGGCTTAACATCTGTTCTGTGCTTGTACAAGCCAGGGATTTTTCTGAGCACTTTATCTCCCTTGATCCTAAGTGGTCTTAACTCTTATCTCTCTTTTTTAGAGGAGAGAGGTGAGGCATGGGGAGGTGGCTAATGTTGTAGGTCACATAGGTAACTGGTGGGAGAGCTGGGGGTGAAATTCCAGGCCTGAAGCTCATAACTGCTCCCTGTTGAAAAGCACCTTGAATCTGAACTAAAGGAGCTGGCAGAGGTGGTTTATCTCATTGTTGGCCAGAGAGTGAGGATCCCAGTGTTGGCCCTAGCTATGTTACCCGGCCCTGTTACCCAGCCTCTGGGACTTGTCCTCATCTGTAGCCTGGGAATGTTGATTCTGATGTTTACAGATCAGTCAAGGCATCATTTACACAGCTTCCTACTCGGGGAGCGACAGTGACATTCCTGATGAACAGCCCATGCGCCCCAGGGCCAAGAAGGGCTGGTAAGAGCGCGCAGGGAGGGAGGGCGAGTCGTTTTGGTTTCCAAGGACAAGCTCCTTCCACCCAGAGTCAGGGAAGTCCATGGTCATCCTCCATTTCCATTTGTGTAGGAACCGGGGCAGCCATGGCCTCCTGCTGCCCTGGCAACCTCAGAAAGCGTGGTCTCTGATGGCTGGGCGTGGCTTCTTGCCCCCATCCTCTTCTAGGAAGTGAGTCCACACTTCCTGTCTGGGCCAGCCCAGGTCCTTCCACAGCCTGTCTCCTCTGGCTGGCTCCTCGCCGCCTGTGGCTTGCTGTCACAGGGCTGAGGACAGCTTCTTCCACCACTGGCGCTGCTCTGCACCACGCTGGGTCTAGACCACTGCTCCCAGTGCTGTCAGAGTCCCAGGGAGAAGATGTCTCTGCACCCTCCCCTTCTTGGTTCTCCGCGCCGCCTGTCCTGGGATTGACCTGACCAGGATGAGGAGCAGTGGGATCATTGGTCCTCATTAGGGAACCCCACACCCCACCACAGGGCAGTGTAGTCTGCCTCCTGCCTCCCTTGGAATTTACTGTGATGCTTTCTGGGTTTTGTGGGGTTTTTTTGGCCATGCCAAAAAGGGAGAGATCTTAGTTCCCCAGCCAGGAATTGAATCCCGCCCCCTGCCCCGAGCCCGCAAGGAGATCAAACCATTCAATCCTAAAGGAAATCAATCCTGAATGTTCATTAGAAAGACTGAAGCTGAAGCTCCAGTACTTTGGCCACTTGATAAGAAGAGCTGATTCATTGGACAAGACCCTGATGCTGGGAAGAGTGAGACAGAGGATAAGATGGTTGGATGGCATCACTGACTCCATGGACATGAATTTGAGCAAGCTCTGGGAGATGGTGAGGGACAGGGAAGCCTGGTGTGCTTCAGTCTAGTGACGGAACAACATCAGCCCCCACAGTGGAAGCACAGAGTATTAACCATCGGACCCCCAGGGAAGTCCGGCTGTGACACTCAGGAGAGTCCTCACTCATACTGTCTGGAGGGGCTCCCAGAGTCCCTTGCCCTTCCTCCCCCCCCCTCCCCATCTCAGAACTTTCGCTGGCCAAGTTGCCGACAGCTCTCTGCGTTTTGTTTATCAGAAAGCAACTCTGTCTCACAGCACCCTTCGTGGCAATTTTTTTTCTCCATCAGTGTCCTGCTTTTTCTGCCTCTTCCATTGACGCAGGTACACTTTACCTCCGTACCCAGCAAAACTCAGACCTGAATACACCCTGCCTTCTCGACGTGACTCACAGGCTCCATTTCCGTACCCAAAACCCAGCTTCTCCAGGCAAGCTGTCAGCCTCCTTTACACACTGACAGGTCCTTGTTAAAAGTTTCTTTCCCCTTCACAGAACCTTTAAAATATCCCAATCCAACTTCTCTGGGTCATACAGACAGCTCTGTGGCATGCTTAGGGCAAAGAATATGACTTTTTTTTAGCAAAGGAGATCGAAATTGGGTTCTCTTGATTCTTTTTCCCCCCATACCCTCCAGGTGGTTTTTTAAAAAAAGATCCATTTTTAACATTGTAAAGAGAGAGAAGGGAGGCCAGTCTTCCAAAAACTTGGAAATTCTTTTTTCCTACAAAGACCAACTTCTGTGCCCCAGCTCTTTCATTTCCAGGTGCCTGAGATGAATGCTTCTGAAAATGAATCTTTTAAATTCCGTAATTCTCCTCTAAATGAAATGTGTAACAACCCAGTTCCTACCATGTAGAAATTATTTTCCTTTTGTGGAGAAAACTGGATTCAAATGCCAAAAATATTGCCTTTTTTGTCTTCTTGAAAAATCTTTTTTGCTTTGGTAGTTAAAAGCTTTTAAAATTAATGGAAAATTCCCCAGCCCTTTGCTGCAACTCAGGAGGAGAGCAAGATATCAGTTTCTCTGTAAATAACATAACAACCACCTTCCTGGTGGTTGAGGTTTGAGCTGCTTTGATGGCGTGTACTTTAAAGCAAAGTGGTGGTCAATTTGGATGAAAAGTGATGAAATCAAGTGGATTAAATTGGCCGTCAGTTAAAATGTCATTTTGCATCTGAAACTTTGTGTCAACAGCTTCATATATCTAGGGAAAGAAAAGTAAATTTCTGGCAAAAATTTTTTTTTTTTGACACATCAGAATTTTAACTTGTTTTTCTGGTATAAGCAGTTCACAGTTTTTTCATCATCGGTCAGCAAATGTCTTTTTTTTTTTCCCCTATCAAATGATACGTATTTTAGGCATTGTAGAGCACATAGCCTCTGCTGTAGCTACTCACCCCTTCTGTTGTTGTGTGCAGGCAGCCTCAGACAGTACACAATAAGTTAATAAATGGATGTGGCTGTGTTCCAATAAAACTTTATTTATCACATCAGGCAGTGGGCCAGATTTGGCCAGCAGGGAAGAATGTGCCAGCCCCTGATCTAGAAGATTCTCCTACTTGGTGATGACGATGGTAGTGGTGACGAGGGAGTCAGCCCCTGTCCCCAGTGCCTGTCCTGTGCCAGGCAGAATGCATGTTTATCACTGGTATATAAGTATTGATACTTTGTTGTTGCTCAGTGGCTAAATCTGCCCAACTCTTTGCAGTCACCTGGACTGCAGCAGGCCAGGTTTCCGTTCCCTTCACTATCTCCCGGAGCTTGCTCACACGCATATCCATTGAGTCGGTGATGCCTTCCACCCTCTCATCCTCTGCCGCCCCTTATCCTCCTGCTCTCAGTCTTTCCCAGCATCATCACGTTGTTGTCAGTTGTGTTATTTGCTCTTCTGTCGTTTCGGAAGCTGTTAAGCAGTGCCTTTTACAAAGCACAGTGGACTATCTTGGCATCACATCTGAGGGTGAATATGTTTTGAAATCTCACCATGTTTCCAAAGCTTTCCTAATTCAAGAGGGTCCATTCTAGGTTCCTTAGGAGAGTGTGTGTGTGTGCGCGCGTGTGTGCTAAGTCACTTCTGTCGTGTCCGACTCTTTGTGACCCTATGGACTGTAGCCCGCCAGGCTCCCCTGACCATGGGATTCTCCAGGCAAGAATACTGGAGTGGGTTGCCATGCCCTCCTCCAGGGGATCTTCCTGACTCAGGGATTGAACCTGCGTCTCTTATGTCTCCTGCATTGGCAGGCGGGCTCTTTACCACTAGCACCACCTGGAAAATCCCCTTAAGAAGAGTGGCCACTGCAAATCAAGGTAATTTGATTAGTCACAATCTTATAATCACCAGGAATAAAAGTAGCATAGGATCACTGAAAAAAATTACAGTTAAGTAAAACTTAGAAAAAATTTACTTGCAGTTCATCCCAGAGACGATCACTGGTGACACTCTAGGATCTGCTAGGATGACATTTTGTTTCCATAATGGACATATAAATACAGATGTTACCTGGCACATTGCTTGTTTTTGACTGGAATGTATAGAGATTTTCGAAGCTGGCATCATACTCTCTGCTGAGTTTTGTAAGCATTACTGTGAAGCTAGGTCTCTGCTCCGGAGGCACTGTCGGCGGCGGGAGGTTCGGCAGAGCCGTCTGTAGTGCATGGTGTGCCCTGCGGGTGGCTGGTCAGAGTTTCAGTGCAGCAGCCTCTGAAAGGGTACAGACCTGTCCTTGGTCAGCAGCCCGTATGTCTTCCCTCTGGGTTTGTATGAGTGAGTACCAAGTCACATGTTGTTCTGTCTAAAAGACTCCAGAAGCTCATTTTTAAAAAAGTGATATTCACAAACACCTGCCTGAAGGTCAGATGGTCTGTCCACTTGAGCCCTTTGACCTTGAGTTAAGCCAGTTCATGGCAGGAGCACAGGCAGCGTTAATCGTCTTCCCATTTAGAGAATCATTCCTTTGCAGTTTGCCGTGGAACTGTCAGTCTCTGTTGAAGGCCGCAGACCAGCAGCCCATCAGCAGCATCTAGCCCATGAGTGTATTTTCTTTGCACGTTTAGAGATGATGCCATTTTTTAAAATTAATAATTGCTAGTGTTCTTCTTCTTCTTTTTTTTAATTTGCCTGCACTGAGTCTTAATCATGGCACGAGGGCTTGCCTAGTTGTGTTGCCCAGATTCGGTAGTTGTGGTGGGCGGGCTTAGTGGGCCCATGGCATGTGGGATATTAGTTCCCCGACCAGGAATCGAACTTGAATCCTGCATTGGAAGGTAAATTCTTTACCGCTGGACCACCAGGGAAGACCCCAAATGCTCTTTCTAAATTGAATTATTTTGGCCAGTGTTAAAATCCAGGTTTGAGCTGCACCTTGGTGAGACGCTTGGCCACACACACCAAGAGGGACGCAGACAGCCATGCCCACGGCGTTGCTCCTAACGACAGAGCACTCGCTGCAACGCGGACATCCATCAGCAAGAGAGGACATCTCTCAAAAGCTGTGGCACAGAGATCAGTACAGCTGTTGATACTGGACCAGCCTCAGCTGTGCACGTCAGCGTGGATGGGCCTCAGGAATATTAGGTGGCAAATAACAGAACACATTTATATAAAGATGAGTGGAACAGGAGTGGAGTGGAAGACGAGGTAGGTTAGGAATTTACCTATGTGGTAAGCCATACAGAAAAACCTTCCCTGGTGGCTCAGTCGGAAAAGAATCCGCCTGCAATGCACAAGACCTGGATCCGATCCCTAGGTCCAGAAGATCCCCTAGAGTAGAAAGTGGCGACCCATTCCGGTATTCTTGCCTGGGAAATCCCATGGACAGAGGAGCCTGGTGGGCTACAGTCCATGGGGTCTCAGAGTTGGATGTGATGAGCATACACAGAAAACCAAAGGCATGACAGATACAGAAGTCAGTGCAGTGCTTACAGGGAAGAGGTGCTTAAAAGTACTGGATGTTTCTGTATCTTAAGTGATACAGGCAGTGAGTGGGTGCACAGGTATTTGTTTCGTTACTGTTATTTATTTCCTCTATGTATGTATGATATTTCTGTATTTGTATGGTTGAACTATTTCATAAATTACAAAACTGAACAGTCTGGAGCCACTGGGCCGATATTCACACACAGCGACTGTCAGGTTGTTGCCGGCACTTGGCCTCTGTTCACTGGTGCTGAATAGAAACGCAGAGACAGAGTTTTGGGTGAAATAGCAAACAGCAGCTTTTATTGCTTTGCCAGGCAAAGGAGGCCATGGTGGGCTAATGCCCTAAANCTAGCATGTGAGATGAGTGCAATTGTGTGGTAGTTTGAGCATTCTTTGGCACTGCCATTCTTTGGAATTGGAATGAAAACTGACTTTTTCCAGTCCTGTGGCCACTGCTGAGTTTTCCAGATTTGCTGGCATATTGAGTGCAGCACTTTCACAGCATCATCTTTCAGGATTTGAAATAGCTCAACTGGAATTCCATCACCTCCACTAGCTTTGTTCGTAGTGATGCTTTCTAAGTCCCACTTGACTTTACATTCCAAGATGTCTGGCTCTAGATTAGTGATCACATCAGCGTGATTATCTTGGTCATGAAGATCTTTTCTGTACCGTTCTTCTGTGTATTCTTGCCACCTCTTCTTAATATCTTCTGCTTCTGTTAGGTCCATACCATTTCTGTCCTTTATCGAGCCCATCTTTACGTGAAATGTTCCCTTGGTATCTCTAATTTTCTTGAAGACATCTCTAGTCTTTCCCATTCTGTTGTTTTCCTGTATTTCTTTGCACCGATTGCTGAAGGAGGCTTTCTTATCTCTTCTTGCTCTTCTTTGGAACTCTGCATTCAGATGCTTAGATCTTTCCTTTTCTCCTTTGCTTTTCACCTCTCTTCTTTTCACAGCTATTTGTAAGGCCTCCCCAGACAGCCTTTTTCCTTTTTTGCATTTCTTTTCCATGGGGATGGTCTTGATCCCTGTCTCCTGTACAATGTCACGAACCTCATTCCATAGTTCATCAGGCACTCTATCTATCAAATCTAGGCCCTTAAATCTATTTCTCACTTCCACTGTATAATCATAAGAGATTTGATTTAGGTCATACCTGAATAGTCTAGTGGTTTTCCCTACTTTCTTCAGTTTAAGTCTGAATTTGGTAATAAGGAGTTCATGATCTGAGCCACAGTCAGCTCCTGGTCTTGTTTTTGCTGACTTTACAGAACTTCTCCATCTTTGGCTGCAAAGAATATAATCAATCTGATTTCGATGTTGACCATCTGGATGTCCATCAGGCCTTTATGTTTCAGGAAATTGGGAGTTCGTTGGTTCTGTTATGTGGCAGAAATTCAGTCTAAATTGTTACCAGTCCCCTAGCCCCAAGGCTAGTCTTTGTTTCGACATCTTCACATTTCCCAGTCATTAACTCTTGAGTTTGGAGAAGGAAATGGCAACCCACCCCAGTATCCTTGCCTGGTAAATCTCATGGACAGAGGAACGTGGTGGATTGCAGTCCATGGGGTCGCAAAGAGTTGGGCACAACTGAGGGACTAACACACAATAACACACTGCATCATTTTAGTACGAAAGACAAGGGCACAGTGGTTTGTTCACAGTTTCAAGGTGTAGCTGAGTTCCCACTGCCTCCCTTAGATGCTGTGCGCCAGCTTTCCTGCTTATTAGAGTCCTTAACCACCCGCTCCTCCCTGGTGTTCCCATGGCTCAGCCTATCTCATGTGTTTTCAGTGGTGTTTGAGTTTCTGTCCCCCACCCTTCGGGTATCAGGAGATGAAGCCTGCTGAAAATCTTTGTTGTGTTTTCTACAAGCACATAGGTGAGAATGTTGGTGACCGCTTAGAACACATTGTGCGTAATGTGAGAAATTTCTCTCACTTAGAATGTGAATAATTTCTATGTGAGAGAAATTTCTCGTTAAAAGTCCCAGGAATGATTCTCTTGACTATGCAGTTAAGTCTTATGGGTGTTACAAATACTGTCACTGAGCATGTTTTCCTCTTTGCCTTGGCTGCTAGGAAGCTCAGAGGCAAATGTGGGCTCATCTGGATGGAGCCGTTGACAGTGGAGACTTTGTAGTGTGTGTTCTCTGTTTCAGCTTGCTGTTGGCTTCGTCTGTTCTCTTGCCTCTCCTCCCTCCTTTATTTCCTCACTTAATTATAAAATACTGTTCTTTAAAACACCTGTTTGTAAGTAGTTGTATTATTTTTGGAAAAAGAGTGTATATACAATTTTCATTTACCTAGAATAGCAGAATACGAGTTCGTGAGAACATTCTGGAAATCTGAGCTTTATCCAGAATATTTTATTCACAAAGCTGTCTTGATCATCTTTTCCAGTCATGTGGGTTACTAATTTTCCAAGAATGAGAATATAATTAAAATACACTTAACGCTGAAATGCAACTGAACATAATTTGATATTCGATAATTTAGAAGGCAGTTAAGGAGCTTGCCTTGCCTCAAGGCCATAATTACGAACATCAGTTATATAATGTGACACTATAAAAAAAAAAGCTGGTTATTTCATCTTTCTGATTATTTGAAGTCTGTGGGAACTAGAATTTAGAGTCAGTGCATGCAGTGTATATAATGGTCTTTCAGTCCCCCTCCCCTCATATGAATAGTTCATATGTGATTTCATGGCTGATGAATGTCAGAAAAGGGTAAGCATATGATAGGAAGAGTTTGGTTTTCCAAACATTCACCAGGTATTAGTAGTTCCTGCCATGTGCTGAGTGCTGGAGAAGTCTTTACTGTTTCTGGCTCGATGCAAAAAATTCAAGAATAATTAGTTTTTTTTTTTTAAGTGTTAAATTCTTTAGGAGCAGAGTTTGGTCTCTTACCTGAGCATGAAGTGGGTAATGAAGGGAGTCACTTTTCCAGGAAGTAATTCTTGCACTGCGAAGCACAGTGGAAGTGGGTTGGGGCTTGGAAAGATCTCAGAAGGCCCAGAACAGCCTGGTTTGCTTAAGGGGCTTACCCGTTTTTTCCATCTTTCTCCTCCTGGTGATAGGAGGAGGTGGAGGCAGTGGTGGTGGAGGAGGACGTGTTAATGATGGAGGTGGTATTGACTGAGAACATATTGGTGAAGTGTATTGAAGAAGGATGTGATGGTGGTGGGGCTGATTTTGGTGGAGGAAGAGGTAGGGGTAGAGGCCTTGTTGGTGGAGCAGGTGATGGCTTGAGGTGTCCTTGATGAAGATGGTGGGGGATGCGTTACTGATGGAAAATGTTGACGGTGATGGAGATGTTCTCCATGGAGTGAGTGGTGGGGCCCCTGCTTTCAGCGTTTACTGAGCGTTTCCGGGCTGGGCACTATTCTCTACGTTCTTCACACTTACTGTCTCATTCAGTCCTCATGGCAGCGCTCAGAGGGAAGGTATTTTTTGTACTTTCCATCTTCTAGATGAGGACGCCAAGGTACAAGGAAGTTAAACACATCCTTCAAGAGACAGGGCAGCTATGTGGAGCCCTGAGGCGACAGGACAGATCAGTATTACTCATCTCGTCTTGACAAAAAAGCGTGCTATTCTTTTCATTATAGATTTTTTTGCATTCATCTTGATTTTTCAGAATGTTTCACAAAAACAGGACTTAATGGGCTTCCCTGGTGGTCCAGTGGTTAAGACTGTGCTTCCGGTGCTAGAGCATGCGTTCAGTCCCCGTTGGGGAAGGTCTCGCATGCTAATAAGCATCGAAGGACAAAACCAACCAACCAAACACACACATGGCTTATCTTGATGCCTGATTTTTTTGGTGCCTTCTTAAATTTTTCACTGGGCTCCTAGTCACCCCAGGCCCTAAAAAGCAGATTGCTCTTGATCTTGGGCTCTGAAAACCTCAGACACTGCAATTACAGTTTCTAAACTTCACATCTCTGGGCTTTGGAGAGGAAAAGACAGTGTTTCCAGTAGGATGTGGTCCAATTTCTTGCCTTTTTGATTGGTATGTGGCAAGGCAGAGTAGCTGGGCTTCCCAGGTGGCACTGGGAGGAACCAGTGAAGAATCCACCTGCCAGTTCAAGAGATATGAGAGACTCAGTTTCAACCCCTGGGTCAGGAAGATCCCTTGGAGGAGGGCCTGGCAGCCCACTCCGGTATTCTTGCCTGGAGAATCCCCAGGGACAGAGGAGCCTCGGGGGCTACGGTTCACAGACTCACAAAGAGTCGGACACGACTGAAGCAACTGAACGCACACACACAAGGCAGAGTAGCTACAAGCTGTAACCTGTCAAGACTCATAACAAGCCTTTAAATACATCTTGAGATTTGTTGAAACAGCAGACTCTTTGGCTGGAGAATTAGGATATTACAGAGCTTTTGACATCTTCGTCCTGTTCTGGCTGAGGCTAGCGTACGTGTAAATGTCTTTGAACGCACGTTCTGCCACCTTTACAACCACACTCCCTCCAGTATGAGTGGAAGGGAACCTGTGTTTGGCGCTGATGGCTCGCGGCAGCGCACTGCTGATGGCGGAGCTCCCGAGGCAGCAGCCTGGCCTCTGGGGGTCCCGGCGGGATGCTCCACTCTGCTTCCCCAGCACTTTGGAAATGCTTCAAGAGTTATGAGAGACGTGACAGCAGAGGACAGACTTATCCGCCAAGCTGTCCTGTCAAGCTCACCAGGAGCCCCTGCGTCCAGAGGAGGTGGACTGTTGGTCTTGGTGGGAGTGGCGAGAATCGCTGCTCTTCTAAACTCTGTCTTAAGACCAAGAACACAGGGGGACTTCCCTGGCGGTCCAGTGGTACGACTCAGCACTTCCCGTGCAGGGCGTGCAGGTTCGATCCCTGGTCAGGGAATTAAGATCCCATATGCCTTGTCGCCCAGCCAATAATAAATAAATGATTTAAAACTAACTAACTAAATAAGTTAAATAACAAACCAAGACCTAGGAAAAAACCTAGGAAAAATACAATAAAAAAGAGAAAAAGACTGAGAACGTTGGGATCATGGGGATGTGGCACCTGAGCCCCTCTGCACCCCAGCTTCCTTGCCTTTAAATAGTTGAAGAGTGGGTTTCCGAAAAGAGCTCCAGCCACTGGGATGGCTTTAACAAAAAGATGCAAGTTCAGATTTGGGGTGCTCAGCTGCCTCAACTCTGAATTTTCTCCTCCATTGAATGAGCTTGTGATGCCGGCTGCATGTTGTCTTGGGGGTGAACAGTTACATGTATCGGGTCCCAGCAGACTGAGGCTGTGGGAATTAGTGGGATGTGGTGGTGAGGGGGTGGGGGATGAGTTTGTTCTCGCGGCAGTGAGGATACTGTGACGTCATGAACGGGAGGAACGATGTCATGTGGAACTGTCACCATGCACGTGTCTCACAAATGGGGAAGCTGACGCACAAGTGAGGACCCGTGCTGAGACCTCACGTTCGTTTTCCTCACTGTCTTACCCCAAGTGTCTGGCACAGTGTTGTGCAGCCTAGCATCTGTAAGCGTTTGCTGGGTGCCTGTCTAGAGAGGACGAGGCAGGAGGCTGTCAGTGTAGACTCTATGGGGGCCTTCAGGCCCCTGAGCCGTCTGCCAGTATCACAGCCCGAGTGGCTCTGGGATACCCAGGGGCCTGTCTGCACAGTGGGCAGTGCCTGGCTGCCTTCTGTCAGGACTCAGATTGAGCACCAGCGTGGCCAGGCTAGTTGTTCATACGATCAGATACGACCCCTGTTGTCGGCAGAGTGCTGCCGCCAGCCCTCCATGTCGTCCTTCACCTCCCTCGGGACTCTCAGACCCTCAGCCTCCACGGCTCTGAGTATGTTATACAGCCAGCAGCAGAGGTGACAACCTGGCTGGCCTCAAGCAGGCAAGCGCCTGCTGTTGCTCATCCTCCACCATCTGGCACTCCGCCTGGTCCCCTCTCCAGGTGCCTTCTGACACCTGCAGCCTCTGCTCCGTCTGTACCGTGTGGCCTTGTGACCATTTCCCGCAGGGCCTGGGGGGTCCCAGGCTTGATTCCTGCCTCAGGTTCGCTGGGTGATCACCAGGGTGCTGCACCACATAAGCCCAGACAGGCACAGCTCTCAAACCTCGGCACGCCTGCTCGCTTATCCTCCACATATATCCTGAGTACCTGCTACATGCCAGTCCCTGCTCTGGGTGCCAGGGGTTCACAGTGAACAAAACAGGAGAAAAGCCTTGACTTCCTGGGTCCAAGGCTGATGGCTGCCATGCCTGTGTAATATTCGCTGTTGCTATTTACACGTAAGTGATGTTCCTGGACAGGTACAAATTAAACACAGTTCCATCAATTTCTCAGTTGGAGAGTCTTGACAACACCTAAGGATTTATTTATCTCGTGAGCAAAAGCGACAAGGTACAGCAATTATAAGTGTAATTATGTAAGCTGTCGATTATGTCCAGACCCATTAGAAGATCATTAACCTGCTGTGTGTGGAGAAGAGAAGAAACGCAGGTCACAGTTGGCTGGGGATAAAGGTTCAAACACGCATGCTTATGGCAGAGATTTTGTGTAAAAGGCAACCTTGCTAGGATGGAAAGGTCGTTTCTCTTTGGGACATTAGCATCAACAGAAACTGCTCAAAAATAAAACAATCCACCATTGTGCTTGGGAGTGCTTTTGGTTTCTGAGGCTCCACTCTGATTTCTTGTGTACCCTGAGAGAGGGGAGCAAAGTGATGGGCTCCCCTGAGAGTTTTGGGTCCTCTGGAGTTGTGCTCAGTTAAGACCTTCGGTATAGACAGAGCACTTGTTATCTGAAGAACAGCGAGTCTCATCCTATGCCCAAGGTGCTCGGGCGGAGAGATGCAAAGATACGCTTCTAACTAGCCATTCCCACAGCCCTGCCCATGCCTGTAGCTGATGCTATGACGGTAGTCGACAGCCTGCTGGCGTTCACTGTCCTGAAGGTTTCATGGTCCCTGCTCAGAGATGTGTCTCTCAGGAAGACCCTTCTCCCCGATCCTCGTCTCCAGAGTGCCCCGCCTGCTCCCACGGTGCTCTGTGCGCTGTATGCATCCCCCCCTTAATTTTCTCCCTGCCCCCGCATACACGCTGATGTGTGGTCCCTGTGCCTTCCTTGGCTTATTCATCCTCTCCCTGAGAGCAGAGGCTGCTTCGTGCACCAAGAAATCTGTACACACGGATGTTATGGAATCTGGTCTGGGAGCTTGGTATCCCAGAGCCTCCGTGGTTCCTGGCATGTAATGGTCCTTTGTAGTTGTGTGTTGAATGAAGGACCATCACGAGGACTGTGGAGGTGGGTGCCATCGTCCTCACCTAGCCGCTCTCCGACCCTGGTGGTGACAAGGAGGCAGGGCCAACTCACAGCTTCTAATCACCCATGTCCATCACTGCCAGGCTCGAGATGTGATGTGGTTTGGAGAAATTGGAAGAGTATTCCTTAGAAAGGGCAGTGGAGTTGAGACTCCAGCGAGGGTGTCATGTTGCCTTGGATCATCCCCCTGCCCTTGGCCTGGAATCCACACACGCCCCTTTCATCTGCAAAGCTCACATCCAGCTTGGTACTGGGTCATATTTTGTCCTCATACTTCTAAAGTCAAATATGCAGCAGTTGGAGTTCTGAGAAAGAAGCAGAACCACCAAGTAATCTGTACACATGCATGTTCTAGAATCTGGTCTGGGAGCTTGAAAGAAAGTGAAAGTGAAGTCGCTCAGTTGTGTCCGACTCTTTGCGATCCCATGGACTGTAGCCTACCAGGCTCTTCTGTCCATGGGGTTTTCCAGGCAAGAGTGTTGGTCTGACACAATTGCGGAAGCGGGCTGAACCTCTGTAGGNAAGTGAAAGTGAAGTCGCTCAGTTGTGTCCGACTCTTTGCGATCCCATGGACTGTAGCCTACCAGGCTCTTCTGTCCATGGGGTTTTCCAGGCAAGAGTGTTGGTCTGACACAATTGCGGAAGCGGGCTGAACCTCTGTAGGGCTGTGGTTTTCATGTGTTGCTGGAGCCTGAAGTCCTCAGGGCGGCTGCCAGAAAGGACGGACAGACCTCAAGTGTGGGGTGAAGAGCAGGCTGGCACCATGCCTGGGTCAAGGCCAGGTTTGTTCTCGTTCCTTCCCCAGGGTGCAGTGGGTGCTCTGAAGCAGCTGGGTCCTTGCCCAGGAGGGGGCGACCCCCAGGAGAACCAGGGAGGATGGAAGAGTGGCAGACCCAGCTGTTGCTTCCCCCAAAGTCATGAGTCACCAGTGAGCAAGAAGGCACGTGAGCTATGAAAGGGCTGCTTGCTACATTTCTGCCCCCAGATGTCCACTGGAGTCTCTCCATGGACCACCTTCATGGAAACCTGCAGAGAATGTTGGATGTTTCTTCGGTAACCACTGTGGAAGGAGGAGAGGAGGCATATAATGAGATGGAGCTTCCCTAGGAGGACCGTCACCTAGTTATAAATTGTATTAAAAATAAAGCAAGGCTTCCTTTAGATAGGAAAGTTATAAGCCAGGGCTGGTTATTTATAATCAACTCCACAGGGCAAGGATGCAAGGATACATCATTAAAAAATCGAGCTCTTCATTTGAAACCCTACCAGGGGTTCA
Source organism: Neotragus pygmaeus (assembly GCA_006410875.1). NCBI lineage: Eukaryota > Metazoa > Chordata > Mammalia > Artiodactyla > Bovidae > Neotragus > Neotragus pygmaeus. Next base: position 298,476 of record SJYV01021152.1, read on the forward strand.
GAGGAGTCACTTTCTGGCTTTCTGAAATCCCCTTGAGCTAGGTACTCGCTCATTCTTCCCAACCCTTCCGTGCTTCTCCGCCCCAAGGTTGCTGGACCTGTGTCTGGGGGTCTTCCAGCAGGTTCCATCACAAAAGGGACAGATGGGAACTGAAGATTCTGAGGGCTGCCTCCTGAGCTCCTTCTGTTACGCAGCTCCCTCTGCTGGAAGCACACCTTCTTGCCTGTGGACATCATTTGATATCCTGCCCAGGTGTTTGTTGTTCAGTCGCAAAGAGTCGGACATGACTGAGTCCAACACCACCGGGTGTTGTTTCCTCCAGGCAGTCCTCCTGGACTTCTGGGCTGGTTTAGGTGCCTTCCTCCGTCCTCATTTCTGGTCTCATTCTCCCCTCTGCTCACTGGACAGCCCTGCACTGGCCTTCTTCTATGTCTTCCCAAAGCCACCTCTGCCTGGAAGTTTCTTCCCAGGGCTGGCAGCTCTCAGCCTTCAGGTCTGAGCCCTCACTTCCTAGAGTGGGTGTTTTGCGCACACATGCTCACAGAGGTGAATCTCAAACCCTTTTCCTTCCTTCCTTTGTAGCAACACAGTCTGAAGTACCTGTTGATGTCTGCCTGTGGTTAGGATGTGAGCTCTGTGGGGCAGAGACTGACTGTCACTGCTGTATTCCTGGCACCTAGAACAGATGGGCTGCCCAAACCAGTCAATCCTAAAGGAAATCAACCCTTAATATTCATTGGAAGGGCTGATGCTGAAGCTGAAGCTCCAGTATTTTGGCCACCTTATGCATAAAGCCTTTTCAGGAAGAAACACAAGCTGGAATCAAGATTGCCGGCAGAAATATCAATAACCTCAGATATGCAGATGACATCACCCTTATNGCCTAAGAATTGACTCTCATTATTCAGAAAACTAAGATCATGGCATCTGGTCCCATCACTTCGTGAGAACTAGGTTGGGAAACAGTGGAAACAGTGTCAGACTTTATATTTTGGGCTCCAAAATCACTGCAGATGGTGATTGTAGCTATGAAATTAAAAGACGCTTAATCCTTGGAAGGAAAGTTATGACCAACCTAGAAAGTATATTAAAAAGCAGTGATGATACTACTTTGGCAACAAAGGTCTGTCTAGTCAAGGTTATGGTTTTACCAGTGGTCCTGCATGGATGTGAGATTTGTACTATAAAAAAAACTCAGCACCAAAAAATTGATGCTTTTGAACTGTGGTGTTTGAGAAGACTCTTGAGAGTCCCTTGGGCTGCAAGGAGATCCAATCAGTCCATCATAAAGGAGATCAGTCCTTGGTGTTCATTGAAAGGACTGATTTTGAAGCTGAAACTCCAATTCTTTGGCCACCTGATATAAGGAGCTGACTCATTTGAAAAGACCTTGATGCTGGGAAAGATTGAAGGTGGGAGGAGAAGGGGAGGACAGAAGATGCGATGGTTGGTTGGCATCATTGACCCAATGGACATGAGTCTCAGCAAGCTCTGGTAGTTGGTGATGGACAGGGAGGCCTGGCATGCTGCAGTCCATGAGGTCTGAAATAGTTAGACATGACCAAGTGACTGAACTGAACTATGTTACATTTGTAACTATGAATGCTGTGCCAGCCAGGAGAGAATAAACATGTCTGCATTTCCTATGGCTCCTCAAGTTTTCTTCCAGCCTCTTAGCTCATGCCTTACCCACTTGGGGTTCAACAAATAGTGCACACAGTGAGATACAATGAGACAATTGGTGTAACAAGCAGTATCAGTGATACGATATGTAACTCAAAATTTCCAGGAAATATTACTGTATTTTTTACAGACTATTAATTCATACTTTTATATAGTACCCAGTTCAACTCATTTATGTTCTTTTTAGATTTCTACCATTTAGTCTAACGTTTCTGAATGAGCCTTTGATAAAGTCTCCTACTAAAGCCAGTTATTAAATAAGGAAAACTTTGATAAAATGTAAAGAAAAATTTGTTTTCTCCTTTCTTGCTCTTTCTATCCTAAAACATGTGGGCTCTTCATCAGAGGAATACGTCATTTTTCACTTGGTTAAGACTTTCAACTGTGATTAGTATGATCCTTTCACCAGGCTTTATTATACGTTCAAGGAATTTTGCAAAGCATCCAAAAAACTATGCAATCTTATCTCCATTTGTCATAGACATTGTGTAATGTCTTTGCTAACTAATTTTTTAAAAAGCAGAATAGTCAGGCACTTCCAATTATTTTTTTTAAAGAACTCTTAAATGGAGAGTGAAATAAAGTATGTGCATTTTTTTATCGTTATTTCACATATGTGAAAGATCTATAATTCACAGATGTCACAGTTTTAAGTGAGTTATATGCAGATGCATTCTATGATTAAAATAATGCAGAAAGCTCTAAGAATTGTGAAAAGATTTATTTTTGTTCTCTACACTTTAACTCTGTTTCAGTTCGTTTTCAGCTGTTTTTTTCCTGGAGTTATTTACTTATTGATTGGATAGAGTGTTTTGTTGGAAGGATGAACTGTATGAGAAAGAGATTTCATGTACTCTACAAGAATTTGGCACAATTGTTTTTTCTTCTCCACTACTAATAGAATATAGCATTGGACCAGAACTTGATTTCTAGTGGAACTAAAATAGTAAGACTAGAATTATAGTCATCACACCAGTGATACAGAACTGTCCCATTTCATTCATTTATTGTTGTTGTTGTTTTAAAATAACAGATTACCATTCAACCACTCTTCACACCCTGTGGTGATTTATGGAGCTTCAATCTTTATTTGGTATTAATAATTTTCAAGTATATTCAGTTATACTTTTGATGGTCAACTCATATTCTTTTTAATTGATTAGAGCTCTTTATCATCCTTTCATGCTGTTTCATTCTGTTCTCTGAATTTTCTGTTTAAGACCTAAGCTTTTAATTTGGTGATTTCAATATTGCACATTGTGCCCTTAAGAAAACAGCTGACAAAGCAGATGGAGGGACATTGGATATCTATGAGGACAGATATATGCAGTAGAATGCTTAGAATGACCACAAGAAACTAATTAGATCCCCTGGGGGGAATGGAATGCCCTTGAAATACTTTTGTTTCCTTGTGGTTTTGAAATGTTTAGAACAGAACTCTGACGCTTGTTAAAGCTAACTTTGGATATGCATCCCCTACTTTTGAGAGTATATTTTACAGAAATGAGAATTGAATAGATAGTTCAGGTTGAGCAGGATTTAATATCACAGTTAAGGGTGAACTTTTAATTTAGCTCAGTTTATCCTCATTTAATCAATTTCATGTCTATTTCACAGCCTAAAGAATTAATCTTTGAAAGCCAAAAACATCATTTTATAAAGCCTGTTAAATCATGTTGATTACTAAGGTCTGCAGGATCTTAAAATGTGTTTACTATGATTGCTTGTATCTTAAAGCAAATTGTAGCATAAATATTTTTCTATTCTATCATTATATATACATTTAAACTTTATCCTCTATATCATTGTGTGGAAATGAAAAGAGAACACAATGAAGGACTAGGTATGGAGCAAAACATGTTCCCTAATGAATCTTTAATTTCAATAGGAAGAAAGCTGGATCTGACCTCTACATCACTGTCTATTCTTCCCTGATTTACTAGTCAAATAAGCTGTTGTGTTTTCTTTGTGATGGAGCAAACGGGGGAAGGAGGTCATGAGTTTTTCTACTATTGAATCTTTATGCACAAATAAAGACTATCAGGAGTAAACAATTAATTACTCCCCTACCAAAAAGAAAAAGAAAAGAAAGAAAGAAACCTTTCAAATTTCTCAGAGCTGATTCAAAGTAGGTACTTGGATAGCTAGATATGGGTTGAAAAAATAATCTACAAGAATAAATCACAAATGAAGAGAGCTTAGAATGACTTTAAGTTTAGGAAAATGAAAAGTATAACCATAACAAGAACTGTTGAGGTGGTTTTAAAGGCATATTTCCGATTTCCATTTGCAAGCTTGAAGATAATGTTTCCATAGACCATTTCTTCCTCCTACTCCGCTAACATTGAGCATTTGTCTTTAGGTTTGGGCATTATAGAATAATATAAAAATTAAATGGTTGTGTTGTATTAATTAATGTTTAAGTAATAATTTAATGTATTAAATATTGAATTAATATATCACAAATCTAAACTAAATGAGATATAAAGTAAGATGAAGAAAGATCCAGGTATTAGCACCAACCTGATCCAGGTGATGAGAATACAAAATTTATTATTCTTCCTGAAAGAGAGATGATTCATTCTATCTTTTGGCCTTCCTTTTTTTTTTTTATCTAAGTAATAGTGAAATAAATACTACTCTTATATGGCTCCCTTAGACCACTGGATTCCTTAGTAGCTTGTATTATTAAAAATAAAATGGGCTGGAACTGAATGGTTCAGTGAGACTGAATGATGAACAAAAAGTCAACTAATATATAAATGCAGTGGTTACATTTTACAGAATGTCCAACTATACACAAATGCATTAATCTTGAGAAAAGTTTAACTATGTTTCCATATACAGGGAAGAAGAAAGCTCTAAGAGTTTATTTTCAGGGTGGTATTAATAATTGCAAGAATATAAATTGATAAAAAGCACTTACCCTGGTATTTGACAGATGCCTCCTCCAGAGACTCCTAGACACTCGTGGACAAGTCTGGATCAGTCTCTTCTGGGATCACTGCTCCTTTCTCCTGGGCTCTGGTGAGTACAAAGTTCTGTTGTGCTCTCCAAGAGTCTCCAGTGCTGTGTAAGTTCTGGAAGCTCTAAGGTGGGGTTAATGATTACCTCCTCCAGGAGGGCTTTTGCCATATTCAGTTCTGCTGCCATCTCGGCCTCTGCCCCTGAGGCAGCACATTGCTGACCCCTACCTGCACAGGAGACTCTCAAACATAGTTCTTTCTCAGTCTCTCAGGGATCTCTAGGTCCTGGAGCACATAAGGTTTGTTTGAGCACTCTGAGCATCACTGGTAGGTATGGGGTTTGATTCTAAACATGATTTCACCCCTCTTACCATCTTTCAGGCACTTCTCTGTCCTTGGACATGGGGTATCTCCTCAAAGTCGCTCCCTTGCTACAACCACCACTCCAGCACTGCACAGCTGCCACTCCCACTTCAGCGTTCTTGCATTGAGAACCCCATGAAGACTATGAAAAAGAAAAAAGATAGGACACTGAAAGATGAACTCCCCAGGTCACTGGTGCCCAACATGTTACTGGAGATCAGTGGAGAAGTAACTCCAGAAAGAATGAAGAGATGGAGTCAAAGCAAAAACAACACCGAATTGTGGATATAACTGGTGATGGAAGAAAAGCCTGATGCTATAAAGAACAATATTGCATAGGAACCTGGAATGTTAGGTCCATAAATCAAGGTAATTAGAAGAGGTCAAACAGGAGATGGCAAGAATGAACGTCTATATTTTAGGAGTCAATGAACTAAAATGGGCTGGAATGAGTGAATTTAATGCAGATAGTCATTATATCTATTACTTTGGGCAAGAATCCCTTAGAAGAAATGGAGCAGTCATCATAGTCAACAAAACAGTTCAAAATACAATCTTAAAAATGACAGAATGATCTCTGTTCATTTCCAAGGCAAACCACTCAATATCACAGTAATCCAAGTNGGGAGTTGGTGATGGACAGGGAGGCCTGGCATGCTGCGATTCATAGGGTCACAAAGAGTTGGACACGACTGAGCAACTGAACTGAACTGAGCTGACTCATTGGAAAAGACCCTGTTGCTGGGAAAAATTCAGAAAACGAGAAGGGGGCAGCAGAGAACGAGATGGCTGGATGGCATCACCGACTCAATAAACATAAGTTTGAGTAAACTCCAGGAGATAGTGAAGGATAGGGGAACCTGGTGTGCTGCAGTCCATGGGGTGGCAAAGAGGCAGACACGACTTGACAACTGAACAACAACAAAAATGGATGGGGCCTGCTATAAGGAGCTGAATACAGACAGATGACCTTTGGGATAACCAGAAACAATTACTTCTGTCTTACATGAGAGCTCGAGTTGGTATGGGGTCGTGCAGGTGTGCAGCTCTTCTCCATGAGATGATTTAGGCACTCAGGGTCTTTCTTTTTTTTTTTTTTCCAAAGGCTTACTTTAAAGAATTACTTATTTATTCATCTGACTGCTCTTTGATCTTGGTTGTGGCATGCGATGTCTTTATTGCATGCAGAATCTAGTTCCCTGACCGGGAATGGAACCTGGGCCCCCTGCATTGGGAGTGCGGAGTCTTAGCCACTGGACCACCAGGGAAGTCCCCAGGCTCCTTCTGTCTTGTTGCTCTGCTAGCCCTCGAGAAGGGAAAAGGGAGAGGCAGCTCCTTGACTGTGAGACCCAGGAGTCGCTCACATCACTTGTTCACATCTCACTGGGTGGAACTTAGTCCCTTGGCCATGCTGAGCTGCAAAGGATGCTAGGAAACATAGTCTCTGCGGCAACCATGTATCTAGCACAACGTATTAGCTTTATTGCTTTAAAACAGAAAGGATATTGGGGGAAAGGGAGCAGTCTTTGTTACAGTGCTTCATCACTGTTTGTGGAATAAATGAATAAATGAGTGAATGCCCCCTCCCATCCCAGCCCCTTGAGCATCTTTCTATCACAATACTAACAGCATTGTAATTTATTTATGACTTATCTACTTCCAGATTCCCAGCGCTTGGCCAGGGGCTGGTATATGACAGATGCAGAGCACAAGTTGAGTGAAAATCCATCACCTGTATCGTAAAGGTTTTCCCTTAGCTCTGTGCCAGTTGGTGGGAGTTGGGGGTCTGTCTTTAAGAAAGCTCTGTCAGTGAGCACAAAGAGCTTTTCCTGTGAATGCAGCTGAGAATGAAGTGTCCCATGAGACAGGTTTTGTCCAAGGAGCAGAGGTGAGGTGTGCAGGGCAAGGGAGCCCAGAGCCTCCTGTTTGTTTGGAGCTCAGGATCTAGTGCCTTATCTTCTCGTCCTCCTCAGGAACATCCTTTGCTGCTTTCCTGGGGACCAAGGGGTGGAGGAGATGCTTCCACAGGGCTCTATTATTTAAAAAATACATAGGCCAGATAACTTCTGTGTTACGGATTTCCTAGATGTGTGTGTTATCCACTCTTAGAAAATAGGAATAGAAGGACTTTTACAAAGTTGCCCCTGAGACATTCCTGTGGGATCCAAAGAATAAGAAAACCAGTAAGTGTATTGGCTTTGAAAGCCCTCTCACAGACAGAGGATGGCATGGCCCACTGGGGGACAAGATGGCCTTTGGACTCAGGAAGGTATGACTTTGTCACGTAGGAACTTGAGACCTGAGTCTTAACTGCTCAGGTGATACCTCTGTGAAATAAGCATGATGACCCCTCCCTCATGGTCTGTGCCAGGGTAAAATGGTGGTTCCCAATCACAGGCTGACCTTAGGACCTTCACACACGCCCTTCTGTCTTCTGAGAAAGCCCCTGCCAAGTGTGACCTGGTACATTCCCGCTGGGTGAGAAGGACCCTTCCATGACCCACCGGTATGAACTCGGACAGTTCCTATCCTGTTTCTTATTACCTCTGGTCTTAATNGTGGTTCCCAATCACAGGCTGACCTTAGGACCTTCACACACGCCCTTCTGTCTTCTGAGAAAGCCCCTGCCAAGTGTGACCTGGTACATTCCCGCTGGGTGAGAAGGACCCTTCCATGACCCACCGGTATGAACTCGGACAGTTCCTATCCTGTTTCTTATTACCTCTGGTCTTAATCGGTGATTATTTGTGTGAGCGTTTGTTTTCTGTCTGTTTCATGACTGCCAAGTCCCGTGAAGGCAGGGGGTGGTGTCAGTTTCCATCACCATTATATTCTTTGTGCCTCACCCAGCGCTGGGTGTGGAGTAGCTTCCCCACTGATACTGGCTCAGAGAGTGATTACATAAGTAACAGACTCTGTGAATGGAATCTCGCAACAGTGGTTTCTTATGATGTAGAGAGTGTTTATGATCTTAGCTCTTTGGTGTCTAAGCTAGTCATTCTTCCTTTTAGACTTCTGTATGTAGTCTTCGTTTAGACTGCTGTGTATATTCCTAGGATTATATGAAATATTATAGCATTTGTGGATGGCTGAACCGCAGATGAGATCTGTCCACCTGAAAGAAGAAATACAGAGTGATGGTTGGGGGCACACTTGAGCCAGATGGCCTGCGCTGCAGTCTCAGCCCCTTGACATTGTAGCTGTGTGATCTCAGCTGAGCTGCTTGCCTTTTCTGAGTCTGTTTCCGTACCTGTACGTGAAGATCATAGCATCCCACCCCCGTCCCCCCACCATCAGTTTGTCATGAGGACTGAATGAGTTAATGGAGACGAAAGGTTTAGAACGGTGCCTGGAACATGGGAAACACTATCTAAGATTTGTTTTAAAAAAAAGTTGTGTCTTTAGCATCTTCCTCCCCTGAGCTTTTGAAACTGAGGTTCTTTGATTCTAATTGAAATTGTGGTTGAACCAAAAGGGAGAAAAAGCCACAGGATGTCCGGGGCCCTTGGGAGCTCTTGGTGGATAAAAAGTGACACCTCTAATGTCGCTTCGTCTCCTCCTGGAATACCAGACCCCTCTGTCCTCCAAACAGTCCTCCTCGCGTGGTTTCTGATTTATACTGCAGATGCTGTTAGCAAACTGTGTATCCTCACGGATTGCCGCAGGGCCGGCATTTGACAGGTAATTCTCTTCCCTTGTTTCCTGGGAGTATCTTAATTATGGCTTTGCGGGCTTGGGTTTTTCATCTCTGGTATCATACTCCGCAATCAGAGGTGCCTCAGTCACCGACCCAGGGGCGTGATAAGACTACTGGTGATACTGAAGCGGAAGAACACGCCCCGGCGCTCGGCGCTGGGCTGCTCTGGGGTCTTCTGATGAAGGGTCTCGGGAAAAATGAGGATCACTGTGACACAATAAACACACCAGGAGCCCTGCTGTAGACCAGGAGTCAGCGAGCTTCAGTGCAGGGCTGGTTGGGAAACGTCCAGGCCACGCAGATGTGCTGGTCTCTGTCACAACCAAACTCTGCTGCTGAAGCGTGGTAGCGGCCAGAGGCCACGTGTCAACCATGCGTGTGGCTGTGTTCTCTTCACTGAGTTGTGTTCCCACCTCCTGCCCCAAATTCCTGTGTGGAAGCCCTGCCCCACCGCAGTGTGACTGTAGTGGACACAGGGCCCGTAAGTAGATCCCTGATGGCTCAGTGAGTAAAGAATCCGCCTGCCAGTTGGGGAATGTGAGTTCGATCCCTGGGTTGGGCAAGTCCCTTGGAGTAGAAAATGCCAACCCACTCCAGTATCCATGCCCAGAGAATCCCATGGACAGAAGAGCCTGGTGGGCTACAGTCCATGGGATCACAGAGAATCGGACACGACCGACTGACTAAGCATGAGGTCATAAGAGTAGGTCCCCAAGCCACCAGTAAGAGTGATGTCTTTGTACGAAGAGGAAACTTGGACATACACAGAGACACCAGGGCCGTGCGCTCACAGAGGAAAGGCCCATGGGGCCACAGCGAGAAGGCGGCCATCTGCAAGCCCAGACACTGTGCCCGTGCACTGCCAGCCTCCAGGACTGGGAGCTTAAGTTTCTGTTACTTAAGCCTCCCTGTCTGTGGCACGTTGTCATGGCAGCCCTAGGAGACGGAGCCAATGCCAATAAAACTGTATTTACAAAAACAGACAGTGGAGGGCTGTCAGCACTAAAGGAAGCAGTGGGAGTTTTGGATCACATATTCTGGGCCAGGTGCTGGGGGCCTAATGGGGGCATGGGGCACACATTCTCTGCTGGAGTGGAGGTGACATTCTCGTTCGGGAGACAGTGAAAGACGGCACAGATACACAGCCAAGCTGATCTCAGGTAGAGCCCCCTACTCTGCAAAGAACCGGGTAACGTGACGGGGTGACAGCTGGGTGGGGGCAGGGCAGAATGGTCAGGGGTCTTCTGAGGAGGTGATGCTTGAAGTTCAAGGTGTAGGAGTGTAGCCTCCCCGGCAGACAGCCAGCCACAGGCCGGAGGCAGGATCGAGCTTGGTAGGTCGGAGGGCCTGGTGGTAGCCTCAGGCGTGGAAGGATCCAGGGCCCGTGTCCCAGGGAGGGCCTGACTTGCTGTCCACTGGGGTCACCTGCAGAAGGCGCCTCTGCTGGCATCAGGCCTTCCTCTCTCTACTTCAGGGCCAGCCCGCCTAGGGTTGGTTACTCCCTCCATCCCCACTTCTGCGCCCCACCCCCACCGCCCTGGGGGCTCACACGGGCACCCGCTTCTCTGCCTTAAACTCTTTCCTTCTCCCGGTTCCCGTGTGTGCTCCTCCATCTTGCTTTTCCCGCAGCCTCCAGGTGGACAGAATGATGAAGACAAGGCCGCTGGGTGGTGAGCTCGGAAGATGGCAGGGAGTGAGCGCCACCAGGGCCACGTGCAAAGTCATCAGCGGGCTCTGAGTAGAGGCAGGGTTTAAAGGCTCCTCTGGCTGTCGAGTGAGAAGTAGACCATGCTGTGGTGTCCAGGGCAGAAGCCCCATGTCCCTCGGGATTAGACGCATCTCACTTTATTATGTAATTCTGTGTTTAAACTAGTAAATGAAATTTGACCTGTACACTTCTGGCTCAGTTTGCTTCCTACCTGCTTTGTTTGGAGGAAATCTAATCATAGTCATTCCCCTCCTGCCCGCCCTTGTCCTCCAGAAGGTTCTCTCTCTACCTGTCATTCCCAGGGCTTCTCCTGCATTGCAGGCGGATTCTTTACTGTCAGAGCCACCAGGGAAGCCCTCACAGACGGTGTCAGATATTAAACAATTAAATGTGCACTGGATTGCTCACAAAGCAAGGAAGTGTCGTTCCCAGGATCCCAGGGCTTCTCCAGGGAAAGGACTCCGTGCACAGATTGTAGACAGGCAGGGGCCGTGCTTGGCCACAGGCCCGTCGTATGTGGTGCTCCCCGCCTTTCCCATCTCGGGTCCTGCCCCCTGAGCTGGCGGTCCCCTTCCTCCACCGTCTCCTCATCCCCTGACAGCTTTCTGTCATGGCTCTTTCCCACAATCCCCATGAACAAACCATCCTTTCTTTTCCTGTCCTGTTTTTTTTTTTTTTT
>SJYV01021152.1:313159-341334 GCA_006410875.1 Neotragus pygmaeus
GTGTGGATGATAATGCCGCTGAGGCACCGGGTGCCATGTGTGCGGTCACTGAACGGTGGGGATGGTTTTCCGGTTTGAGAGACAAGAAACCTGAAGGTCGGAGAGTCAAGAATGTGACCTGTGGATTGTGATGATGAAGTGTTGCGTTCTGAGTTTGACGTTCATTCATTCATTCAGCAGCTTTTTTTTTTTTTATCAAGCACCCGTGATGGCCCCGGCACCTTTGCACGGGCTGGGCCGGTAGCTGTCAACAAAAGGCGCTCTCACTTTGGGGGTTCACAGTCCAAGCTTAAATCCAGTTCTGCCTGACTCCAGGGGGTCGGTTCTCTTTGAGGGCACCGCATCAGCCGTAAGGATTTCTTCCCAAGCAGGTGGTCAGGTCCTACTTGGACCACAACCCCCTTCCCCCACAGAGCCTTCATTTGGCAGGGTCTGGGTGGGAGCAGGGAGCTGCAGCACCCACAGTGTTGGATGGCTGATTGAGAAAAGAGTGGGTTTGGCCAAGTCCCGTCCTGCTGTCCTCAGAAGTCCTGTTGAGAGTGACGGGAGCAACTGTCGACCCCGCTGCACGCAGCCCTCTGCGTTCCCCGTTTGTCGCTGTTGTTTCACGGCTCTGAGCACACCCTCACGGGAATCCTTGTTTCCTGCTGTGGCTGATGGGCTGATTTGTTAAATATCTCAGTTGTTTAATTCTGGGGTAGCCTTTTAGAAAGAAAAATAAAGATGGATTATTGCTTTCAGCTTAAAGGAAACAAACAGGAAACCATGCTTCAAAAGACAGGGTCCCCTCGGAAACCATCCCCTCCAGAGTTCCAAGTTTTGACTGAAGACAAGTGTAATGAAATGATGAATGTTGATTTAAAACCGTAGGCAGTCTGAAGAGCTTTGGGAGGGGGATCTTAGAAGGAAGATGAATCCTCCCTTTTTTCTTGGAGCAGCTTTCCCCGCAGTTGCTTGTTTGTGGCCTTTTGATGGAGACTCCCTGGAGACTGGAGTCCGGGCTGGGCTTCTGTGAGGTTCCCTCCTCCTCTGTAGACGGTCCCACTTCAGGGAAAAATATTACTAAGCCACATTTGGACATTACCATATGCGAGGCACTGCATAAAGCACTGAACACAAATTATCTCATTTAATCTCGATCTGTACAGCAGATGGCTAAAAGCGGACACGGTTCTGATGACAGCAGATTCCTTCCCTTGAAGATGAATTCATTTGTGAAGTGAAAGTGAAAGTCGCTCAGTCATGTCCTACTCTTTGCAACCCCATGGACGAAACAGTCCATGTAATTCTGCAGGCCAGAATACTGGAGCGGGCCTTCATTCCAGCGGGCCACTGGAGTGGAATTCATGTGTGGGACTCCTTTAAACCAGAGATCGAAATCTGGCCAACTGGGCCATGTCAAGCCCCAAGATCTGTTTTTGGCTCCTGCCATTTTAAAGATTGAATTTATTGATGATATTGAGCAACCCACCATTGACTCTCCCATAAAATCTGGAAAACACAGAGCAGTCCAGCAGCAGCAGGTCTGTGCTCGCTCAGGGCCAAGCAGCGGCTGCCCTGTATCTAAGAGCCGCCCTGGCCACAGCTCTAGCCCCCCTGGCCAGTTTCTCTCTCTGATTTTGCCCTCCTGATCCCTCAAGGCACTGGTCCCCTCTCCTTCTTCCCTCCCACTGTACATTATCCAGTCTTCCCAGGCTCTTTTGTAGGGAGGGGTGTGCTTTTTCTCTGTTGCTGTGCAGGCTTTTCTCTAGTTGTGAACAGGGCTACTCTCCAGTTGCAGCGCGCGGGCTTCTCCTGGCAGTGGCTTCTCTTGTTGTGGAGCCCAGTTTCTAGGGCGCATGGGTTTCAGTAGTTGGGGCTCCCGGGCTCTAGAGCGCCGGCTCAGTTGTGGCCCACAGGCTGCGTTGCTCCGAGGCATGTGGGGTCTTCCCGGATCAGGGATCGAACCTGTGGTCTTCTGCCTTGGCAGGTGGATTCTTTTACCACTGAGCCACCAGGGAAGGCCCCTGCTGCCCAGGCTGTTTAAAGCAATGCTTTTTCCAGTTTGATTTCATATGCAAACTTTCACGCGTGTCATTCGTTCAGCAAATCTGTGCCAGAAAATGAAATCTGCCGAGATGCCTGAGAGGTTGCCTGACTGTCGCCTCATGACCTCTTCTGTGGGAAGTGACTTGAACTGCAGCAGGGGAGGGGCAGCCAGGTCGGGCCAGCAGTGTTTCCCACAGGGGTGCCCCTGGGAGGCATGGCTCCTTTCGGGATTCCCGTGATCAGTCATGGCTCTGATGGCCAGGCTATAGATCCTCGAGGACTTGGGAGTCCAGGTGTGTGTGTGTGTTCCCATTGTGGAAAAGCATCATTAATTTCACCTGGAACTGTGGCTTCGTGGAGGGTAAGAATTCAGTTCATCCATCCAGAAAGGCGACAAGCAGTGCTGTTCAGCAGCCACAATATTGTAGCAGTTAATGCTGTCTGCATTTTCGCTTTGTGCCGGCCGGTGTGCTGGGCACCTCAGCCAGACCATTTCAGTGATTTCTTAGCTCAGCCCCTTAAGATGGTCACCGTGATCATGCCTCTTACTGATGAAGAAGTCAAGGCCCAGCAAGATTCATTGCAAACTCATAGACCTCTCAGCGGGGAATATCAGGAAAGAACTAGCCTTCTCTGGTGGTTCATTGGTTAAGAATTTGCCTACCAATTCAGGGTTCAGTCCCCGGTCAGGGAAGATTCCGTGGGCCGCGGGGCAGCTAAGTCTGTGAGCCACAGCTACTGAATCTTCACTCTAGAGTCCACTAGCTACGACTCCTGGGCCCACACGTTGCAGCTTCTGAAGCCCGTGTGCCCTGGAGCCTGTGCTCTGCAACAGAAGCCACCGCGTCAAGAAGCACACCTGCCACAACCCGAGAGTAGCCCCCACTCACTGCAACGAGAGAAAAGCCTGTGTGTAGCAACGAAGACATGGTACAGCCAAAAATAATTAATTAAACAAAAAGGGGAAAGGTCAGGAGTGAACCCAGGCTGTGGGACTCACCGCCTCCACCCTCTCCTGCCTCCCGTGGACTGAGACCGACAAAGACCGTCCGTCTGGGTCTGCGTGTGTAACAGTGAGCAGGGCACTGTCTGTCTTTGTTAAACCATGATTGCTTTTGAGGAAGAATCAGGCTGGTGTTGAGGGAGATGGAAAAGCATAATATTTTCATTTAAAATCAAATTGAATTAGACCATTGCCAGAGATCCAGAGGCACCGATTACTCCTGGAACAACTAACAGAAGGTTGAAATGACTTAATACTGTGTCCTTCCAGCCTTTAGGGAGGAAGTTCTGGTTTGGAACTCAGTGTTGCACATGTAGAGAAGGTGTTCAAAATAGAGTCTGCTCAGCATCTCGAGGCAGCATGGGAGCCATAAATAAGTCTGACTGCAGAGCCGTTCTTGGCAGGAATTGAAAAAAGAAAATTCCTGTAGCAGGTGACATGACATGAAGCTCTGTTCGCACCGCCCTGTGTGTGTGACGCTGCCATTCAGGTTGGCCCGGTCACGCTGGCGCTTCCCATTGACTGCTCTTTGTGTTGGTGACTCTGGTATCTTAAAGCTGTCCTCTTACAGGATGGGGATCAGTGTTAGGGGGCGTCCCAGTTGGCGCAGTGGTAAAGAATCTGCCTGCCCATGCAGGAGACGCAGGTTCGATCCCTGGGTTGGGAAGATCCCCTGGAGAAGGAAACGACAACCTACTCCAGTGTGCTTACCTGGGAAATCCCATGGACAGAGGAGCCTGGCAGGCTGCAGTCCATAAGGCTGCAAAGAGTTGGACACGACTGAACATGCATGTACTTCAATATTAGGAGGCTCTGTCTTTCTTTATCCGGGGTTTGCATTTAAACTCCTGATGCTTGTTTTGCATTGTGTCTTCTAGAGGGATGGCAGGTGACATGTGCTTTGATGTCCCATTTTCGAGGTGGAACATCAAGGTGTGAGGAAGCCACATCTTCCTGCAGCCGTCCCCTAGGGCTGGTACTAGAAGAGGCTGCAGAAGGCAAAGGGGCTGAGCGTTCACTTAGCACTAGCCTTGGCCAGGCCTGGGAGAATTTTTTCTCCCATTTTATCTTCTGAACTAGCCGAGGCGGCCGGTAGCATTAGACCTTTTTATAGACAAAGACACAGGACACTGAGCTTAAGTTATATCACCTGTTCAAGTTCACCCAGCTAGCGAGTGATGGAGCTGGGATACAAATCTATGTTTATTTACTTATTTTAAAGCTACATTAAAAAATTTTTATTTTATATTGGAGTTGTTGTTCTGTCACTCAGTTGTATCCAATTCTTTGTGACCTCATGGAATGCAGCACGCCAGGCTTCCCTGTCCGTCACTTGTCTCCTGGAGTTTGCTCACACTCATGTCCACTGAGTCGGTCATATTGGAGTATAGTTGGTTATCAGTGTTGTGTTAGTTTCAGGTGTAGAGCACACTGATTCAGACAGGAAGCATCTATTCTTTCTCAAATTCTTTTCCTATTTAGGTTATTACAGAATATGAGCAGAATTCCCCATGCTATACATGAGGTCCTTGTTGGTTATCTGTTTTAAATAGAGTGGGGTGTACATGTCCATCCCAATCTCCCTAACTGTGGGTTGCAAATCTAGATTTGTCTTCTCTCCAAATGCCCCCTTCATGTCCCAGTGCCACATTGCTCCCAAAACTGTGAGATATCAATCTTTTAAAGTACCCAGTAAAGCTTCTCTTTCCCTAAGCCACCAATTTGACCTTTCCCGCCTTTCCAAAATGTCCCGAAGAAGACAGCTGCAGGTGAGGCATGCTCCAGCACATGGAAGCAGTCGCAAAGGACCAGAGTCCTCTCCCCTCTCCCTCCTGCTTTGCACCTTTGTCTCCTCACACTCCTCCACTGCACCTCTGGAGCCCCTAGACTGGTCCAGGAGCCAGAGGAGGCCACCAGCTTCTCTTTTCAGAAATTTCCTCTCCTTTTTCATATGACTTCCTAGTGGCTCAGAAGGTAAAGCATCTTGCTTACAATGCGGGAGACCTGGGTTCGATCCCTGGGTCGGGACGATCCTCTGGAGAAGGAAATGGCAACCCACTCCAGTACTCTTGCCTGGAAAATCCCATGGACAGAGGAGCATGGTGGGCTACAGTCCACGGGATCGCAAAGAGTAGGACACGACTGAGCAACTTCACTTTCACCCTAAGGAGGCTCTTAAAAATCTCACTTTGAAGAAGAAAGCTCAAGAGCATCTCCCAGCCCATTCACCCGGGCATTGAGTGGAGACGTGACGTGTGTTGTGGGGGAGTCTATCCAGCAATGCAAGGACAGTGACCTCCTGGAAGAACCTAGAGCTGCCATTCCTGACCCAGCTGCTGCTGCTCATTCCACGTCTGGAACAGTCCAGCTCAGGTGCTCGGAATACGAACACCAAGGAAGCAGACAGATCCTTCTTCAAAACCAGTGCTGAGTGACAGTCTTTGGGGCTGAGTAACAGCAGAGGGGAACTTCCACGGCCCGCCCTCACCTGCTTCAGCCCGATGGGCTGCATCCTGGAGCCAAAGTTGTGTTCTCTCTGCAGCCATGTCCAGAGGAGCCTCTGAGGCTGGTGGAGAACGTTCAGTGTGTTGGCAAACCCAGTGTCTGACGGGTTTTGCTTCTTGGCATAAGTAGATTTCTACCTCAGTGTCTCCCCGGTGTTTTAGGGGCTGAGTCATTTTGCAAGTGGGAGGGCGATCAAGTTTTTAGGCTAGACATCACCTGTTTAACTTGCTGTCGGCAAGGACTCTGTTTCTTTGACAATGCAAGTGTTGGAGAGCAGTCCATGTCTGTCACCTTGGGAGGCGCTCCAGGTTCATCCTCCAGCACGGGTCCACACTGCCCATCTGGATTCGAGCCGCCTTCGTCCTTCTGTCCAGGCATCCGTGTCCACAGTTCACTGCTTGCATGAGTCTGTCCTCCATTCTGGAGAAGCTAGGTGGTCGCTACCTGGAGGGGCTCCTCTCAGCTTTAAGTCAGTGCTGTTCGGTATGAGAAAGAGACCATCCAGGGAGAAAAACATTTTCTGGTGCTCATAAAATTTAATGTTTTTCATTTACTGTCTTCCTTTGGAAACTTGGACGTAATTTATTGAGCCCCATTTAAAATATTCAGGAGGGTGCTTTGTATTCCTTCCGAAGGAATGTGATTAAAAATGCACTGGCCTCCCCTGACTCCTGGAAGACGTTAGAATGTGACAAAGAGCCACATAATTTCTTGATTTACATTTTTATATGAAATCCTGCGCTTTCCAGAGTACCCTGCATCATAAATGTAAAAACAACCCTTGAGGGTGAAATATTTTCTGGAGAAAACCTCTGAATGGGGGAGCGAGTGGCAGGTCTGTGATATTATGTAACTTCTGAGGTCTAGTGTCTGGTTCTTAGGAATGAGAATAAGCTGCCCTTCCTGTGTGCCAGCCCAGGGCTCTGAGGTCAGTACTTGTCCTATGAGGGTCTCACTCCCGCCAGCACAGTGGGTCCCCACTTTATAGTCCAGGAGCCTGGGGGACTGGGTAGGAAATGGCAACCCACTGTAGTATTCTTACTTAGAAAATTCCACGGACAGAGGAGCTGGATGGGCTATGGTCTATGGGGTCAAAAAGAGTCGGACATGACTGAGCACAGCCCAGCCCAGGGGGTGCACACGAGTGCTGGGACCCAGGAGCAACTGGGCCTGGGTGTGGACTGGCTCTCCTGCCTCCTGCTGGCCGACCTCCCACCCCGCAAGCCTCACCTTGGGTACCGTCTTTGGGATCCATCCCCTGTTGCCACTCCTCCCCAGGCCCCAAGGCTGAGCGCCTTCTGTCATGCCCCCAGGACCCCAGTGTGTTCCGCTGGCACCTTGGTCATGCTGTATAGGAACCATCAGCATCTTGGGAGCTCCCTGAGGGTCACCACTGATGTCCAGCACCCAGGACACCACCTGGCACACAAGCCAATGATTGATGGGCGAAGGAGGTCATTCCAGATGCAACTGCAGACAGGAGGGGCTTTATAAATGAACCACCCCCGAGGCAAGAGGCGGTCCCTTGTGGCGGCGGTGAGTGTGGACTCAGGGTTTGGTGCCCAGGCCCTTAACTCGTCATCCTCGACCAAGGCTGAACCTCCTTGCACCTCTGTCTCCTTGTTGGGGCTGGTGGGGGCGTGTTCCTGCTAGAATGGAGATCCCCTCCAAGGCAGAGATTTCTCTCTCTCGTTTGCTACTGTGTCTGTAGTACTTGGTAGATGTACAGGTTGCTTGGTCAATGCAAAATAGAAATTTGTTGAATGAGTGAATTTTTTAGCGTTCTTGGATACTGAAGATGAATTTCTTTTTAAAAAAAGTTTTTATTTACTTATTTTTGGCTGTCTTCCCTGATATCTCAGGTGGTAAAGAATCTGCCTACAATGCAGGAGGCCCAGGTTCAATNGGGGTGTACATGTCCATCCCAATCTCCCTAACTATGGGTTGCAAATCTAGATTTGTCTTCTCTCCAAATGCCCCCTTCATGTCCCAGTGCCACATTGCTCCCAAAACTGTGAGATATCAATCTTTTAAAGTACCCAGTAAAGCTTCTCTTTCCCTAAGCCACCAATTTGACCTTTCCCGCCTTTCCAAAATGTCCCGAAGAAGACAGCTGCAGGTGAGGCATGCTCCAGCACATGGAAGCAGTCGCAAAGGACCAGAGTCCTCTCCCCTCTCCCTCCTGCTTTGCACCTTTGTCTCCTCACACTCCTCCACTGCACCTCTGGAGCCCCTAGACTGGTCCAGGAGCCAGAGGAGGCCACCAGCTTCTCTTTTCAGAAATTTCCTCTCCTTTTTCATATGACTTCCTAGTGGCTCAGAAGGTAAAGCATCTTGCTTACAATGCGGGAGACCTGGGTTCGATCCCTGGGTCGGGACGATCCTCTGGAGAAGGAAATGGCAACCCACTCCAGTACTCTTGCCTGGAAAATCCCATGGACAGAGGAGCATGGTGGGCTACAGTCCACGGGATCGCAAAGAGTAGGACACGACTGAGCAACTTCACTTTCACCCTAAGGAGGCTCTTAAAAATCTCACTTTGAAGAAGAAAGCTCAAGAGCATCTCCCAGCCCATTCACCCGGGCATTGAGTGGAGACGTGACGTGTGTTGTGGGGGAGTCTATCCAGCAATGCAAGGACAGTGACCTCCTGGAAGAACCTAGAGCTGCCATTCCTGACCCAGCTGCTGCTGCTCATTCCACGTCTGGAACAGTCCAGCTCAGGTGCTCGGAATACGAACACCAAGGAAGCAGACAGATCCTTCTTCAAAACCAGTGCTGAGTGACAGTCTTTGGGGCTGAGTAACAGCAGAGGGGAACTTCCACGGCCCGCCCTCACCTGCTTCAGCCCGATGGGCTGCATCCTGGAGCCAAAGTTGTGTTCTCTCTGCAGCCATGTCCAGAGGAGCCTCTGAGGCTGGTGGAGAACGTTCAGTGTGTTGGCAAACCCAGTGTCTGACGGGTTTTGCTTCTTGGCATAAGTAGATTTCTACCTCAGTGTCTCCCCGGTGTTTTAGGGGCTGAGTCATTTTGCAAGTGGGAGGGCGATCAAGTTTTTAGGCTAGACATCACCTGTTTAACTTGCTGTCGGCAAGGACTCTGTTTCTTTGACAATGCAAGTGTTGGAGAGCAGTCCATGTCTGTCACCTTGGGAGGCGCTCCAGGTTCATCCTCCAGCACGGGTCCACACTGCCCATCTGGATTCGAGCCGCCTTCGTCCTTCTGTCCAGGCATCCGTGTCCACAGTTCACTGCTTGCATGAGTCTGTCCTCCATTCTGGAGAAGCTAGGTGGTCGCTACCTGGAGGGGCTCCTCTCAGCTTTAAGTCAGTGCTGTTCGGTATGAGAAAGAGACCATCCAGGGAGAAAAACATTTTCTGGTGCTCATAAAATTTAATGTTTTTCATTTACTGTCTTCCTTTGGAAACTTGGACGTAATTTATTGAGCCCCATTTAAAATATTCAGGAGGGTGCTTTGTATTCCTTCCGAAGGAATGTGATTAAAAATGCACTGGCCTCCCCTGACTCCTGGAAGACGTTAGAATGTGACAAAGAGCCACATAATTTCTTGATTTACATTTTTATATGAAATCCTGCGCTTTCCAGAGTACCCTGCATCATAAATGTAAAAACAACCCTTGAGGGTGAAATATTTTCTGGAGAAAACCTCTGAATGGGGGAGCGAGTGGCAGGTCTGTGATATTATGTAACTTCTGAGGTCTAGTGTCTGGTTCTTAGGAATGAGAATAAGCTGCCCTTCCTGTGTGCCAGCCCAGGGCTCTGAGGTCAGTACTTGTCCTATGAGGGTCTCACTCCCGCCAGCACAGTGGGTCCCCACTTTATAGTCCAGGAGCCTGGGGGACTGGGTAGGAAATGGCAACCCACTGTAGTATTCTTACTTAGAAAATTCCACGGACAGAGGAGCTGGATGGGCTATGGTCTATGGGGTCAAAAAGAGTCGGACATGACTGAGCACAGCCCAGCCCAGGGGGTGCACACGAGTGCTGGGACCCAGGAGCAACTGGGCCTGGGTGTGGACTGGCTCTCCTGCCTCCTGCTGGCCGACCTCCCACCCCGCAAGCCTCACCTTGGGTACCGTCTTTGGGATCCATCCCCTGTTGCCACTCCTCCCCAGGCCCCAAGGCTGAGCGCCTTCTGTCATGCCCCCAGGACCCCAGTGTGTTCCGCTGGCACCTTGGTCATGCTGTATAGGAACCATCAGCATCTTGGGAGCTCCCTGAGGGTCACCACTGATGTCCAGCACCCAGGACACCACCTGGCACACAAGCCAATGATTGATGGGCGAAGGAGGTCATTCCAGATGCAACTGCAGACAGGAGGGGCTTTATAAATGAACCACCCCCGAGGCAAGAGGCGGTCCCTTGTGGCGGCGGTGAGTGTGGACTCAGGGTTTGGTGCCCAGGCCCTTAACTCGTCATCCTCGACCAAGGCTGAACCTCCTTGCACCTCTGTCTCCTTGTTGGGGCTGGTGGGGGCGTGTTCCTGCTAGAATGGAGATCCCCTCCAAGGCAGAGATTTCTCTCTCTCGTTTGCTACTGTGTCTGTAGTACTTGGTAGATGTACAGGTTGCTTGGTCAATGCAAAATAGAAATTTGTTGAATGAGTGAATTTTTGAGCGTTCTTGGATACTGAAGATGAATTTCTTTTTAAAAAAAGTTTTTATTTACTTATTTTTGGCTGTCTTCCCTGATATCTCAGATGGTAAAGAATCTGCCTACAATGCAGGAGGCCCAGGTTCAATCCCTGGGTTTGGAAGATCCTCTGTAGAAGGAAATGGCAACCAACTCTAGGATTCTTGCCTAGGAAACCCATGGATAGAGGAGCCCGGCAAGCTATACAGTCCATGGGGTCACAGAGTCAGACAGGCCTGAGTGACTAACATACACATATTTTTGGCTGTGCTGGGGTTTTTTTGCTGTGTGGGCTTTTCTCTAGTTGCGGGCAGTGGGACTGCTCTCTGGCTGCAGTGCACAGGTTCCTCATTGTGGTGGCTTCTCTTATTGTGGAAAAAGGATTCTAGGGCTCGCTTCAGTAGCTGTAGCAAGTGGGGACCGCGGCTGCCACTCCTGGGCTCTAGAGCACAGACTCAGTAGCTGTGGCACATGGGCTTAGTTGCTCCAAGGCACGTGGGATCTTCCTAGATCAGGGATCGAACCCATATCTCCTGCATCAGCAGGTGGATTTTTTACACTGAGTCACCAGTGAATCCCTGATGAGTTCTTGAAGAAGAGAGAACGCTGTGGCTGGGCTTCAAAAGGTTGCCTGTGGATGAACTCACGGAGGGACGCTGCTGGGAACTGGGTCCGTCCCAGGGTGTGTGCTCAGCAAGTGTGTGTTCTTGATGATGATGGCCTCTCCCTTTCTTCCCCCCGCTCAACACAAGAAGGCTGGAGAAGGCCCCCTGTGCTGGACAGGTAGATGAGGCCAGCACTGTCCACGATCCCTGGGAATCGATAGTTGTCCTCCATGAGCAAGCCTGTAACAAAGGTGCTTTTGAAAGGAGAGGCCAGCAGAGCCTTTCAAAGTAATCCTTGACCCATTTTCACAAGACTGGCAGAGCACAGTGCTTTTGTAGTGGGGATGGGTTATAATTACAACCACTCTATGATGCCAGGTAAACAACATTATCTGCTGTGTTTACAGAAAGGAACTTTCACCCTCTCCCCTTCGGTAGCCTCCTACCCTTCACTGATCCAGCAGAAATGAGCCCTGGAAATGTCTGATTTTTTCAGTGGCTTTGACCTCAGTCCCCGGGAAGATACGTGGAGTTGGATGAGAGCCTGTGCTCCAGGACAGGCCTGGGGACCAGGCCACATCTCCTCCTGGCGGCGGGGCGGAGGGTGGGACTTGTGTAACAAAACAAGTGTGGGTTGAGGTGTCCCTGAGTGCCCTCATCTCCGTGGGTCCACGAGCAAATAGTCCAGCTGCTCTGGGCCTCAGTTTCCTCTCTTGTAAAATGGAGCGGCGGTTTGCATTCAGCAAAATGTCTAAGGTTCCTGTGTGTGGTTGTGCAGGCTGTACACTGCACAAGGGCCTGTGGCTCTGGGGACCACGTGCCCCTCACTGGGCCCCTGTGGGGCTGTGGCTGGTGTGGCCCTGAGAGCGTTTGACATGGAGTAAGTGCTCAGTTCAGTTCAGTCGCTCAGCTGTGTCCGACTCTTTGCGACCCCATGGACTGCAGCCTGTCAGGCTTCCCTGTCCATCATCAACTCCCAGAACTTGCTCAAACTCATATTTGTTGAGTCGGTGATGCCATCCAACCATCTCATCCTCTCTCGCCCCCTTCCGCTCCTGCCCTCAATCTTTCCCAGCATCAGGGGCTTTTCTAGTGAATTGGCTCTTCACATCAAGTGGCCCAAAATATTGGTGCTTCAGCTTCAACATCAGCTCTTCCAATGAACTTTTGAGACTGATCTCCTTTAGAATTGACTGGTTTGATCTCCTTGCAGTCCAAGGGACTCTCAAGAGTCTTCTCCAGCACCACAGTGCAAAAGCATCAATTCCTTGGTGCTCAGCTTTCTTTATGGTTCAACTCTCACATCCATACTTGACTACTGGAAAAAGCATAGATTTGACTAGGTGGACCTTTGCTGGTAAAGTAATGTTTCTTCTTTTTAATATGCTGTCTAGGTTGGTCATAGCTTTTCTTCCAAGGAGCAAGGGTCTTTTAATTTCATGGCTGCAGTCACCATCTGCAGTGATTTTGGAGCCCAAGAAAATATGTAAGTGCTCATGAAACCATAACTGCTCCTACACTCTTGAGGAATCATTTATGGAGAAGATGGATAAATGTGTCAAAAGATCTGGGGAGTAAGGAGAACTGAGATGTGAGTTCATCTTTGAAGGGTAGATAGGATTCCAGGAGATGTGCCTGGAGGGAGGTGGAGGTGCAGCATGTCATCTCACGTGGTCGGTGTTGGTTTTTCCTTTGAAATATTTCTTCCTACTTCCTCCTTTCCCTATCTCTTCCCACCCCTTCCCGCCTTCCCCCTTTTCCTATCACTTGTATGCCATGCCAGGGAAATTCATGGGAATCCATTGAAAGAAAATTTTAAACCTTGGGTTATGGAAGAATTTTAATATGGGCAGAAGAGTGTCATGTCCCTGCCGCTATGCATCACATCATCTCAGGTGGCTCCAGTTCCCAAGGCCAGCCGTACACCATGCCTCGACCTTCGTGTCATTTGGAAACCAATTGCAGACCTCTGGTCATTTTCTTTGTCAGTATCAGTGAGAGGTTTTAAGCAGAGAAGGGATGTGCTCAAGTTTGGGTCATAGGGAGGCCATTTGAATGTCAGCTTGTGTGTGGGGCCGATGAGGAGAGAGCAGTGGGAAACGGGGGGCTTCTGAACCAAGACTGGGGTGACGGAGATGACAGAGAGGGGACAGAGCTGCAGATCTGAGGCTGTAGGCTCTGCGGGACCAGCGACCCTGCGTGCTCTCCTTGGTGCTGCCTTGTGTCAGCCTCTGTTATGACCCCGGGGACTGTAGCCCGCCAGGCTCTTTTGTCCATAGGATTCTTCAGGCAAGAACACTGGAGTGGGTTGCCATTCCCTTCTCCAGGGGATCTTCTCGACCCACGGACCGAACTTGGGTTTCCAGGCCAAGGCTGGTGTAAGCTGTATGCCCAGAGTCACAGCTGGGAAGCGGGGGAGTGTGGTCTTTAATACCAAGACCCTGGGCTCTGGAGTTTGTGCTTAAACTCCAGGCTCTGCAGCCCCTCTGGTCGTGCTTCACCAGGATGGGTGACCGTGTCATTTACTTTTTTTTTTTTTTTTTTGACTTTATCACTCAGGATCTTAGTTCCCCAGTCAGGGATTGAATCCATGCCCCCAGCAGTGGAATTGCAGAGTCCTAACCACTGGACTGTCAGGGAAGTCCCAGGGTATGTGAAAGTTGCTGGAACCTGCTTAAAAACCCCATAGCTATGCGATGCCTCTTGTGTTCTTCTGATGAGAACATGTCTTTCAGCAGAGTGCCAGAACTCAGAGGTTTTGTGTTTGCTTTATTTCCCTCTGTTTCGCTCATCTGTCTCAAATGACCTCCAGAAAGGGGTTGGCCACTCTTTTATCATTGTCATTTCTGTCTGTCCTGCCTTTGCTCTTTAAGGGCCGTTCGTGGAAGGCAGGAAAGAGAAGGTGTCCCCTGGGCAGGTTATCGGCTGCTGCTGTGTGTGACCTTTCCCCCCGGCTTGCCTGCTGTGTTCTCTGAAAGGTTGGGCGTCAGGGGAAACCAGGGCCAGTGTTGAGGACGGGGCCGTACTAGGTACATAGCATCTGTTCTCAGAGGTGGCCCGTAATTGGTTAGTGCTGAGTGTTCTGAGTGTTTCCTTCTCCCTCAGGAAACCATAATCCCAGGCAAATGTTTTTAAGCATCCCCTCCTCAATTTCAACTTCCTGAACACAGGAGATGAAGGGAGGGAGTCTCTCTTCAGTGTGAACTTACCTCAGCGGCTCTGCGGGTGGAGCCCATGTGGCGCTGTCCGGGTGGGGCACTTGAGGGTGCAGCTGGCCCTCCCGCAGCTCCCGGTGAGCCTGTCGCTGGTGGCTTGGCAGTGTGATGTCCACGGGTCCCCACGCTCTGCCTCACCAGGACGGGCCTGCCTGCCTTTCTGGCGCTGGCCCCACAGCAGATCAGAGCACAGGGCGGGGTGGAGGGCACAGGAAAACTGGGGAGACTCTGGAGATGCAAGACCCTGAGCCTACGTCGGTTTTAAAAATAATCACAACCTTGAAGTTGAGAGTTAGGTTTTATTTGGTGGAAAGTTTAGGACTTCAGGCCTGAGTTCCAACATCTCAAGTGACGCTGAGAGAATTGCTCTGAGGGGGCGGGAATGGGGGAGGAGTCAGGTTATATAGAAGTCTGTAATAAGGAGGAGGTAGTCTGAACATCAAAAGCTTATTGTTAATTAAGGAAAATCAGATATTTCAAGTTAAGGGATTTAGCGCCTTTCTATGAGAAGATGCAGGAGTCTGGACTCACTGAAATAATTTGTTTTATATGTATCTCAGCTCTCTGGTTTGGTTTTTCACATCTTTAGTTCCTTGCTTACCAATCGCTGTGGGGAGTTTCAGATGGCTGTCTGGTACTCAGAATTGTTCTCGCTGGGTGCCCTCAGGGCTCAGAAATTCACATTCGGAGGGCTGGAATCGAGGATGGCTATGACATCTTTGTTTATTGGTGTTGCAGTCCAATTCACACCCCTCAGTCAAACTGGCTTTGAACCATCACTTTACCTTGCTGAGCCTTGCTTTCCTCATCTGTAAAATGGACATAAAGCGCAACCTTCCAGGCCATGGCACATGCTCCCATAAAGTGCCTGGAACACTGGCCGGAGGAGGTGCCCCTTTGGGATGAATTCAGGATCACAGCCTGTGGCAGGCACCAGGTGCTGTCCACACTCCGGTCATGTTTTTGTTGCTCATGACAACCTGGACCGCAGGGCACAAGACCCTCATTTTATGGAAAAGTTACCAGGAGTCAGAGCTCACCTGACAGCAGATCGATGGGACCCGAGTTTGACCCCCACAACCCTTGTCTGTCTGCGCCTGATCAGAGGCGGCCTCGCTTAGAGGGCTCGTTGATGCTGCACGTTCCCAAGTGTCCCTCGCTGGCCCTGGCGCGTCTTCCGGTTGGATTTTCCTTTGCTGGTTTCCGCAGTGCCTGTGTATGAAGCAAAGACCATGTTAAACAAGTCTCATTTTGGCTGCTGGCCAAGTTGCTGGGTTCCTCTTTGGGACCCTGAGTCCCGCAGTCGGGCTGCCTCTGCTCAGGTTCTTGTTCACTCCGGGTGTTCCCTCCTGTACTGCCAGAGTCTGCTCGGGGACTTGGGGGTGTTGGGCAGACTGGTCTGTGATAAACCAGCCTAGGCCCCAGGCATGCCCAGAGACGGTGCCTTTTCCAGGGGTGCGCACGTGTGTGGCGAGGCGCTCAGTGCTCGGCCCAGGTTCCTCGCCTCCTCTGGGTCCTCTGGCATCTGGAGGTGCCAGCTCAGCAGCCTGGGCACAGTGTATGCCCAGGGGCAGGGTAGAGAGCCTACCTCAGAACCCGGACCCAGAAATGTGAAGACCAGTTCTGCTGCTTAGGGCTTCCCTGGTGCCTCAGCTGGTAAAGAATCTGCTTACCAACACAGGAGACCTGGATTTGATCCCTGGGTTGGGAAGATCCCTTGGAGAAGAGGACGGCAGCCCACTCCAGTATTCTTGCCTGGAGAATCCTATGGACAGAGGAGCCTGGCAGGCTGTGGCCCATAGGGTCACAAAGAGTCGGACACGACTGAGCGACTGTCACTTTCACCTTTTCTGCTGCTTGCTTCCTGTGTGGCCTTGAGCAGGGTGCTCACCTTCCCCTGCCTTCCTTGTGGTTTGCTGCTCAGGTCCTGAGCCTTACCTTCCTTCTCTGGGAAATGGACATGATCAGGCGGCTGTAGGAAACGCTCACTATCGGTCTTAAAGAGGGCAACGGCAAGTGTGGTTTTTTGTAGTTGTGCGGGGTCTTCATTGCTGCGTGGGCTTTTCTCTGGCTGAGTGGGGGCTACTCATTTGCGGTGCACAGGCTTCTCGTTGCACAGGCTTCTCTTGCTGCGGAGCGCAGGCTCTAGTCACTGCAGCACGCGGACTCAGGAGTTGCGGCTCCCGGGCTCGAGAGCGCAGGCTCTGTAGCTGTGGCGCACGGGCCCAGTTGCTCCGTGGAATGTGGGGTCTTCCCAGATCAGAGATGGAACCCATGTCTCCTGCATTGGTAGGTGGATTCTTCGCTACTGAGCCATCAACTGTAATTTTTTGAGGATGTCTGTGTCCTGGGCTAGGTCTGTACGTGTGTTGTTCAGTTAACATTTGTGATTTTCTTAGTCTTCAAGCCTACATTGACACTGTAACAAGGAAATACATCTGAAGACCAACAGATGTTGATAACATTGGTTCTTATTTTTCCTTTCTATTCTCTTTGCAAATTTTATCCAAAAATGGTCATATTTTGGCTTTTAAAAAATCCTTATTATTAGTCATTGTTTCTAATAATTATTAATGCAAGATGTTGTTTCAAGGATGGCATATGTGATATAGATAGGTGCTCCTCAAACTATCTGTGAATAACCTGGGTTTTTTTTTTTTTTTTTAAGTATTTCTAATTCATTACAGACTGGAACTTTTGTAAAATGTGAAAAAAAAAAACAAAACCCCCCAAAACTAGAAAAACTGTGGAATTCCTGGGTTTCATACCAAGATGAGATGGTTTCAAATGTTTTGAGATGCTTACTATGTTCTGTGCTTGCCTCAGATGGGTAGCAGACAGCTGACATCCCAGCTGCCACTCCTGGCGCCCTCAGGCAGCGCTGTTGCAGAACTCCTGTGCCATCGCAGGAGGAACCGTTCTGCCTGGGGTGCTCTCTGCTGTCTGGCGTTGGCCGGTAGGCTAGATGAGGCTTTTCTCTGGCCGTGGCTTTGTTCACCTCCTTGAGAATCCAGAAGTCGAGAGCTGACAAGTGGAGGAGCTTCCATGACCTCCCGATTCTACAAATGCTGAACTGAAAAGCTTGCTGCTCACATCTGTGTGGGTGAACTCTCTTCCCCCTTGTCTTTGCCAGTGGTTCTCAAGTCTGAGCATCACAGTCACTAGGGTCTTTTAAAAATATTACTGTGGACTCCCCCATGTTGAATCAGCCTTTCTGGGAGTGAAACCCAGGAATCTGTATTTCTCAGAAGCCCTCCAAGCGTCTGTCAGCTTGCTTTGGGAGCCACCAGTCCACACTGGGCTGCTACCGTTTACTCTGCGGGACTGGCTCATCTCCTTAACCCCTGAGGGGCTCGGCTCCTTACTGTGCCCCAGCGGGGGAGGGCAGAGGATGCAGGCAGTGGCTCTGACTCTGATGTCTTTGCCTCATAGCCTGACCTCTCTGAGCCTCAAGGCCCCATGTGTAAGAAGCCCTGCCACTGACAGGAGGGCAGCAAGGGTCGCATGAGCTGGGTGCTCTAATGCCCGGAAAAGGCCCGATGTATAGCTGGTGTTCACAGGTGTGTTAAGGGACTTCCCCGGTGGTCCAGTGATTAAGACTTCACCTTTCAATGCAGGAGGGGCAAGTTCCATCCCTGGCTGGGGAGCTAGGATCCTACATGCCTCTTGGGCAAAAAGCCAAAACATAAAACAGAAGCAATATTGTAACAAGTTCAGTAGAGCCTTTAAAATGGTCCGCATCAAAAACAGTAGCAACAACAACAAAACCCTTGAAGACAGGTAGGCACTGGTGAGAGCTCTGTCTCTCAAAGGCGGTTGCTGTATCCTCACAACAGCAGAAGGTTCCAGGTCTCTCCCCACAGCCGTTGTCAGTGGGACTCACACACAGCCTGCACATTTTATAAAATCGCAGTAGATTCTGAGGCATCAGGTCAGTGTTCTCTGAGAGTTCTCTGAAGAGTTTCAGTTGCTGTTACAATTTGGGGGTGCGTGTGTGCCAAGTCGCTTCGGTTTTGTCCGACTCTTTGCCACCCTGTGGACTGCGGCCCACCAGGCTTCTTCTGTCCATGGGGATTCTCTAGGCAAGAATACTGGAGCAGGCAAGAATTCCTACTCCAGGGGATCTTCCCAACCGAGGGATCGAACTTTTACCTCTCCTGCATTGGCAGGCAGCTTCTTTACCACTAGTACCACCTGGGAAACTGCAGGTATCTTGGTCTAATTAATAAGGACATGTCTCATTCAGTAGCCAGAGAAGGGGCGTAGCAAGATTTACTTGAATGTGATTAGATAGAACATTGTGATATGAAAGGAAATGCCAAAGGCATTAAAAAAAATTATAATCTTTTCATGATTTGGCAGGTCATTATGATAATTCCTGGGATTTTCACAGACTTAAGAGTTTTTTCACAGACAGTTTTTTTTTTTCAGAGAGCATCTTCCCTGGTGCTCCAGCGGGAAGGGATTGCTCAGCCTCTAGAAGCCCCAAAGGCATCATCTTTAGCCCAGCTCAGACATCACCTTCTCTGACACCTTCCCTCAACCCCTTCTGCCAGGAATACTAAATAGGTATCATCTTGTAGGCCAGCACTCTGATCGATTGGTTAGGGGTGCCTGAGTGTCTTCTTAAGGAAGAAAGCCCTGATTGACTAGTGATGTCTGCCAAGCAGCAGGAAGTTGGAGATAGCAGCAGAGTCTGATAGATTTCACTAGGCCCTGTGGTTGGACTTTTAGGTGGATTCCACCCATTTGGAGCTAAACTGCTTGAGCACAGGTAGAAAGGCACAGGATACTCTCTAGCAGGGGTTTGCTAAGCCACAAGGTGAGAGATTTAAAAGTTTGACATGTATTGCTGAACAGTCTTGTGACTTAAACTTCTTAAATCTTTCTCCCCTCTTCTCTCAAGCCTAAAGGGCGAAACCCAAATGATGATTGATAAGCAGTCACACGTTATTAGCTCATGAGTTGTGCACCTTCCAGACACAGCTTGGCAGCCGTGCATGGTGTTATTTTATTTATTCATTTATTTTTGGCAGCGCTGGGTCTTCGTTGCTGCACAGGCTTTTCTCTAGTCACACCAAGCAGAGGGTCTTCTCTCTAGTTGCACCATGGTGGGGGGGCGTACTCTCTGCTCGTGGTGGATTCTCACTGCAGGGTCTTCTCTTGTGGAGCAGGGACTCCAGGGCTTGCAGGCTTCAGTAGTTGCAGCTCGTGGGCTTAGGTGTTCTTTGTCATGTGGAATCTTTCTGGACCAGGAATCAAATCTATGCCCGTTGCCTTGGCAGGCAGATTCTGAATCACCGGAACACCAGGGAAGTCCCACAGCTGACTTTTAAGGCAGCCCTGAGCATTTGATGGTCCCGGAACACAGCGAGTGCCCCGCTGTGATTTAGGGCATGGATCAGCCGTGGGAAGCTGCCCGGCGTATGTCAAGGCCCATCAGAGAAGTGACTCCTGAGAGTTTTTTCTGGACGAGACCTTTTCTGATACCCCGTCTTCCTTCCAAGTCCTCCTCTCTCCCTGAGTGCTAGTCCAGTTTGTCTGACTCCTAGGATGTGAACCCCATGACTTCCCCATGCCGCATCCCTGAGAACAGTGCCTGGTGGGTGGTTAACAGTTCTCTGGGTGATGGTCCCGCTTTGGGGGACAGCGAGTCTCTCTCCTCAGCCCTCTGAGCCGCTTGTTACGGCCCATGAGGCGCTTTTCCATTTGGCTTCCAGAAATCTGCTTGTCCTTTTCTTCCTTTCTCATGTCCCTTTAATGTGATCACCCTCCATGTACAACCACTTCACGTTCACTGAGCCTTTGCCACGCTTGGACACAGTACTGAGCCTGCTAAGGGCCGCAGCTCATTTCATCCACACTGCAGCCCTGTGAGGTGAGTGCTGTTTTCTTTCTTTTTAAAAATTGATTTATTTTTGGCTGCAATCCATGGGGTTGCAAAGTGCTCAGTCACTCACGACCGAGCGACTGAACCGAACTGAATTTTTGGCTGCCCTGGATCTTCATTGTTCCATATCGGCATTCTCTAGTTTCCCTGAGCAGGGGCTACTCTTCACTGCGGCTCTCAGACTTCTCATTGTGGTGGCTTCTCTTGGATCACGGGCTCCAGATAGAGCGTGTGGGCTTTGGCAGTCGCAGTGTGTGGGTCACTAGTTGCGGCTCACAAGCTCTAGGGTATATATGAGCTCAGTAGTTGTGGCTCACTGATTTAGCTGACCCACAGCGTGTGGGCTGTTTCCAGACCAGAGATTGAACCCCTGGCCCCTGCATCGGCAGGCAGATTCTTAACCAGTGGACCACCAGCGAAGTCCATGAGTGTGGTTTTTAATCCCCGTTTTGTAGATGACGGGCCTCAGGGTCATAGAGGTTA
This sequence comes from Neotragus pygmaeus, assembly GCA_006410875.1. Taxonomy (NCBI): domain Eukaryota; kingdom Metazoa; phylum Chordata; class Mammalia; order Artiodactyla; family Bovidae; genus Neotragus; species Neotragus pygmaeus. The sequence continues at coordinate 333,539 of SJYV01021152.1, forward strand.
AGTGACTCACGCAAGAGCACAACCAAGTGAGCCAACCAAGGCTTGCCTTGCAGCAGAGTCTGAGCCTTTTCAAGGCACCTCTTTCGGCTGCTTTCCTGCCATCCTCTGGGCCTTTGCACCCGTCATTTCCTCTGCTGGTTGTGTCTTTCTCCTCTTTGTTCATAAGGTGACCTCCCAGAGCTCAGCATGTTTATGGAACGTAGAAGACCCGCTAGGTTGAGTGACTTTGGGGAGAAAACGCGAGAGGAAGGGGCAGGAGATGGTGTTAGGGAGAGAGGCTAAAGCCAGATCTGCAAGGAGATGGATTTTTATCTTTAGGGCAGTGGGAAGCATTGAAGATTTTAAACAGCAGGTGACGATATCAGCTGTTGCTTTGGGAAGATCTCTCTTGCTCCTTGGTAGAGAAGGATTGAGGGACATTTCTTTCTCTCTCATTCCCTGTGGCTGTTGGAAATAGGGAAGGAAGGTCATATGCAACCTGTAAGTGCCCTCAGAGCCTCATAGAAATTCCAGCAAGCAGTGGTTGTGCCTTTTATTTTGATGATAATGGGAACCATTTGTGATTTCACATTTCTCTTCTGAGGCTGGTTCTGAATCTCGAATTCATTTCTAGTTATGCTATAGTTTGGAAAGAGTTATCTGAGGAATAGGAAGCTCAGTGTGGTTTATGTAAGATGAAAGCTGTTTATATCAATAACTGTTTGTGGGGATATGAAATGGAGAAATCCAGGGTTTCAGAGCTTAGCTTAGTAACAATGAACATTGCTGTTTTAATGACTGCTGGAAACTGTTTGTCAAATTTTGTCTCCTCGGTTCCACAGGATTTTTTCCCCCCATTCTCTAGTGAGATGAAAGCTTTGTCTGATGTGGTCAAGTTACTCTCTGGCTGCAAAATAGAACCAGGGTTTTGACAGTTCATGATAAATACCACTTGCAGCTGGGATGTTCCAATGTTTTATGCATTAATGGAAAATTGTTTTAACACCCTGGCTTCCACTGCCAAACAAAACACAAACTCAAAGCAAAACCCTACTTTGCTTTGAAATGATGGTGACATTTATTTAAAGCTTGTATGTTGTGGAGGCATATTAGCAGGTATTTAGCAGTGAAACTGGCAGTTGTATGTGTTTCCTGCTTACTGTGTGGTAAATGGATTCTCAGCCCCAAGGAAGCTCAAGGAGGGTTTGTTATGATTTCTGTGTGTGTGGAGGAATCAAGTAGGTATTATTAGTGATGTGTTAGTGATGTTGTATTTGTTTGTGAAAGGCCTGATGGTCATCTTAAGCTTTTTTATATGAAACTAAGGCAACTGGGAAATGTTGACTTTAGGTCTGTATGACACAAGAGGTTGGTCAAAGGCTCAGTGACTTATTCTCCGTTAGTTAATTGTGCGGCCATTATGGTGTCTGTTGTGCCATTTTCACTTTGCATTTCTCACTGGTTTGAATAGGGTGGGCACCTGGGAGACAGAGGGATTGCCATCTGAGTGAAGATCCACTGGGCAAGTTAACGGAAGCATCAGGATTGCAGTTGGGAACCTGATAAATTTCATGCTGATTGCACCTGGCTTCTTCCTTGAGTTGCACATGAAGAATTTTTAATTCTTTTAAAGAGCCTGAGTAGTTATTCTCCCTGATAAATGAAAGAATGCTCATTATTAAGAAACTGAAAAGTAAGGAAAAGTAGAAAGAATGGAAGCAAAAAATATCCCTTGACTAATGTTAGTATCTTTTATATTTCCTCCCTGTGCCTTTTACCTTTTATATGTATTATATTCAGAAAAATAAAATGACAGCTTCCCTTTATTCCTTCTGAAGCATCTAGATTTAGGTTAGTCTCTTTTTTGCCCACAAAACTTTTCCTTATATCCCTTCTGTATTCTAACGATATGTTTTATATTTCACCTAGAGTACTTATAAATGTTCTGATACTATTTATATGTTATACTGAATGTAGTAAGTCCCTGGCTAGTCTTGGATATAGGAGGGGTGATTTCTTGGGAGGGGCAGGGAGACAGGGCCTGGCTGGGGTCTGCTTGACCTCTGCATTCGGTAGGGGTGGTGTTCTCTGTAAGGTATTTGCCAGAGTCATCTTTCATGGTTTCTGATGAACATGGCAAGATTATACCTCACGTTTCTTTAAAAATGTTTTAAAATAAATTAGTTTAACATGATTATAGGCCCCAATAAGATCTTAAAAAAAAAAATCCTATTTTTCTTTTTTTGGCTGTATCACATGGAATGTGGGATCTTAGTTCTCTGACCAGGGATCAAACGTGTATCCCCTGCAGTGGAAGTGTGGTCTTTTAACCACTGGACTGCCAGGGAAGTCTCAAGATCACTCTTACAATGAGAGGAATTACTGTATGCTTTGATNTGTATCACATGGAATGTGGGATCTTAGTTCTCTGACCAGGGATCAAACGTGTATCCCCTGCAGTGGAAGTGTGGTCTTTTAACCACTGGACTGCCAGGGAAGTCTCAAGATCACTCTTACAATGAGAGGAATTACTGTATGCTTTGATCATGCAGGATAACCTTGTTCCCTTTGTATGTTACACGCAGAAAGATCTGTTATTTGATTCTGTGCACCAGTCACAGGCTATCTTATCCCAACCTCCATTTCTTATTTGGGATCAGCCGAGAGTATTGAGATGTGGATAAATCTGCAGGCTCTCTGCAGGCCTGAGTGGAGGGGCAGGATTGTGGCACCGTGGCCCAGTGGTCAAGAGCCAGGACTCCGGAGTCAGCCTTAGCTGTGTGGCCTTGACCCTGCTCCTGAGACTCCTCTGACATCGCTCCTCCGTCTGTGTGCAGGAGCAAGAACACCTGCCTCAGGCGTCTTCCTGGCAGAGAGCACTCAGGGGCCAAGGGCGTCTCTGCTGCCTCGGTGTGTCTGTCACTCACCATCACCATCCTCAGCAAGGCTCTGGTTCTGCTGTCTCGGTTTTCAAAACCAAAGCCTTGATGAGCAGAAATGGTTCATCAGGGACTTCCCTGGGGTCCAGTGGTTAAGAATCTACCTTCCAGTGCAGGGGATGCGAGTTCAATCCCTGGTCAGGGAAGTGGGATCCCAGTTGGTACAGGGCCTCTAAGCCTGTGCACCACATCTAGAGAGAAAACCCACACACCCCAACAAAGACCCCACATGCCACAACTAAACAAATGTTACAGCCAAATGAATTTAATAAAAATAAATTTTACAGCCAAATAAGTTTTGTTTTGTTTTTTTTTAAAAAGAAAGAAAAGAAGTGGTCAGCCATTCTACTTGTGCCATTAGCAGGGGATTCTTGACAGGCACAACTCAGAAAGAAAGCTTTTGCTAGACAAGTGTTCAATTCCTAAGAATAAAAGCCTCAGGTCCAAAAATGACCTGATACAGTCATATTCTGGACTATAAACCGGGACCGTTGAAACTACAGTGTTCAATTCCACCAAATCAAAAACGCATTCGGGTTAAATGAGTAGATTTGCGTAGCTGATCTATAAGGAGGCAGCATTCATTCATTTCCAGCTCAACAACCTCTCGGTGCCAGCTGACCAGTGGTGGGCGCAGAGAAGGCGGGATGGGCTGTGGGCAGGGTCTGCCCCCGAGCCTCACCATCTGGTACTTGTGTGTTGCAGGTGGCGGAGATGCACGGGGAGCTGATCGAGTTCAACGAGCGCCTGCATCGGGCCCTGGTGGCCAAGGAAGCCCTTGTCTCCCAGATGCGGCAGGAGCTCATCGACCTGCGGGGGCCGGTGAGTGCGCCAGCCTTGCCCTTCTGCCCATACTGTTTGTCTGCCCACCACCTCTGCTGCCCGCAACCCTTCTGTTACATCAATGTCGAGGGCATGGAAAAGTACAGAGACTAAAAGGGAGAGTGTCCAGGTACCCCCACCCAGATGGTACCCCCATCCAGGTACCAACCACCCAGGTGGTTGGTGGGCAAGTGAGTGAAGCTTCGTCTGTGTTTACAGCCACTCGCCATCACTCACGTTAGCAGCTGAGCTCCGCCTCCTGTCAGATCAGCGGCGGAATTAGATTCTCATAGGAGTAGGAACCCTACTGTGAGCTGCACACAAGAGGGATCTAGGTTGTATGCTCCTTACAAGAATCATCCCCAAAGTACCCTCCCTACCGCGGCCCATGGGAAAATTATCTTCCATGAAACCAGTCCCTGGTATCTAAAGGTTGGGGGCCACTGTAATGGAGGGATTTTAAACTGCAGCCCTCTTGATACTTTGAGCCATTTCCTTCTTTGTCGGGGGCCGTCCTGTGTATCGTAAGATGTTTAGCAGCATCCCCAATTCTACTGACTAGAGTCCAGTAGCACCCCCACTGCCACCCCAGTCACGACAGCCAAATACACCCCCAGACATTGTCAGATGTCCGCTCAGGGACAGAATCACCCCTGGTTGAGAACTCCCCGCCGAGTTTGTTCACTTTGTTAATTCTGTAATTCTCTGTTGAACAAAATACTGCACTAGTTTAAATCTGGTTTTGCATTCATAAACGTTGGGATTGTTTCCATTATTTTGCTACTGTAAACCAGATTGCTAAAAGCATCTTGTCCTTTTGTGCATGTTTATAACAGCTTTTTCTTTGCTTTAAGACTTTCTTATGATGTCAGATGTTAATAACACCCAATGGTCGGCGGGTGTGTGATACACTTTGATGTGACCATTGTTTGATTGAACTATTGTCAGTCACAGTCAATCTTATTTCAGGTTCCCAACACCTGCTTTCCCCTTCTGTATTGTTTTGAATCAAATATTAGGCATTATTTCATCTCTAGACATTTCAGAATATAGCTATAAAAATCAAGAAAACAAATAGAGCAATCAAGTATAATTGAAACAAATATCATTGTCAGCCTCTCTTATCAATAATTCATTTATACCAACAAATACCAGTGTTAAAATTTCTTCTCGTCTCATAATTTTCTTAGTTTTTTGAATTGTAGTGAGAAGTGACAGATCTGGGTTTGTGTGCCATCAAAGACTGGATTTTTTTTTTTTAAACAATTAAAAATGATCAAAATTTGGACTCTTGACAAACCTTGTTACACACATGCTTAACAGCCAAGTAGCCTAAAAGGGTATAGTCAGTGAAAAAGAAATCTATTTTCTGTCCCAGAGGCAATAACAGTGATCAGTCTTGGGTTTGTCTTTCCAGAGCTGAGCATGGCTTGAGTAAGCTGTGTGCACATACCTACATGTTTAATCACTAGTTGCCTGCTTTATTCACTGTTATGTATATTACTTTTCTTCTTTCTAACTATACACTTTAGAGGTCACTTTATTTTATCGATACTTTGCATGTATGTCTACGTCATAAAGAGCTGCATCATAATCCTTTGAACTGGCAGTAACAGTTCACCTAACCAGGCCCTATTGATGGATATACGGTTGTTTTCTGCTTTTATCTTTAGAACAGAGTTGACATAACATCCTTGTGAAATCCCACACTTAGACCGGAAGGTTGTCTGGCAGCTCATGGAGCTTGCTTTGCTGGGTGTAGATCCAGAGTTCTCATCTTAGAAGATTCTGGGACACTGAATCTTCTTTTTGTCCTTCGTCAGAAGAGAGGACCTTTTTCTGTCCTCCTCCACCTGTTGCAGGAAAGCTCTTTCTGAGCGCCAGTATCCTTCAGGAGCTCCCAGTTGTCAGAGTTCCAACAGTGTGTTGGGCACACATAGGTCTCTGCCTTCGTTATCTCATTTGATTTTTTTTTTAAGTCATTATTGAATTTGTTACAGTATCACTTCTGTTTTGTTTTGGTTTTTGGCTGGGAGGCATGTGAGATCTTAGCTCCCTGACCAGACCAGTGAACCCCCTGCATTGGAAGGCAAAGTCCTAGCTTCCTAGCCACTGGACTGCCAGAGATGTCCCGTCTCATTTGAAGACAAGCCTGTGAGCTGAATGAAATTAGCCTCCTCTTGAGTAAGTGTGGCAGCTGAGATGCAGAGGGTTCAGGCCTCCCTGGATTTAATGATTAAGCTCCAGCACGGTGCTGGGCCCTCAGCCCATCAGGCTTCTTCAGCTCCAGGTCCTTTGCTTTCTCCCTCTGTGGGGCCTTTGCTCCCGTCCCTTCTGCCTGGAGTAAGGCTCTGGGCCCAGGCCACTCACCCTCAGAATCACCTCCTCAGGAGACCCGACAAGGGCAGGTTTTCCTTGTCGAGGTGATGTTTGTATGTATCTTTCTGTTCTTCTCTGATTATAATTTTATGTTTATCCCTCACTAATCAGTGTCTCGAGGCACCACCACCTCTTTGAGGGTAAGTGCCCTTTTTCTGTTCTCTTTAAATTCCAGTGACTCACACAGCAGGTGCTTAATGACTAGGTTGACTTACAGAATGAGCAAGTGAATATCGAGTAGCAAGTGGTGGCGTCCGGGTTTCCCTGGACCCCGGATAAGTGGCCCATCTTCTCTCCTCATGCCGCACTCCCTTTGGCCTCCAGTCTGGATGCCTGTGAGGGCAGTGGCATCCTTTACCCAGAGGCAGCTCGAACTGTCATCAGAGCCTTTCCGGCGGGCAGGCTGTGATGGCCAGCAGTCAGCAGGGAGTAAGTGGTCCTGCAGGTTGTTGGGAAGAGCCGGCTTTTCTGACACTGGCCTCAGGGGAGCCCCTTGACCTTGTTGTTTTTGCCTCAGGCCCGCTCTGGTCATCTGCCTAGAGCCAGGCAGCCTGGACAGAGGAGGGAGGCAGCCGTGAGCTCAGTTTCGGTTCCGGAGCCCACTCTTCCTTCCCGGGTGGTGCTGGCGGCAGAGAACCCGCCTGTCAATGCAGGAAACATAAGAGATGCGAGTTCTATCCCTGGTTTTGGAGGATCCCCTGTAGGAGGGCATGGGAACGCACTCCAGCATTTTTGCCTGGAGAATCCCCATGGACAGAGGAGCCTACCGAGGCTGTGGTCCATAGGGTCACAAAGGGTCAGACACCACTGAAGCGACTCAGCACGCCTGCATGCTCGCCGCCCGTGCTGAGGGGCCTCTGTTGGGGGAGGCTCCTCCCATTGCCACTCTCTGCTGCCCTCAGGTTAGGCTTCCTCCTAGACACCAGAGTATTGAAGGGCCTCAAGGGCAGGGCGGGGCCTGCTGTACTTAGAAGCCCTGGTTTCCTCTTCTATCACGTGGCTTGGGGGATTCCACCAGATGCTACCGGTAAAGGCACTTGTTGGTGGGCACTGGGGCAGAGGGAGGTGGCCCTGTTTTCGTCTCTAAATCTCCATGCCCAGGGAGTGCCTGACACAGAGTAGGTGCTCCATTAAGTGTCAGCTAGGTGAGAACTTCATTGTTGTAAAGCAGAGGACGATTCCATGGAGCAAATAATAATTTTTCTTCTGCTTGCACCTGTTGGCCTGCGGATCTTCCCCAACCAGGGACTGAACCTGTGACCCCTGCAGTGAGAGTCAGAAGTCTTAACCACTGGACTGCCAGGGAAGTCCAAATGGTAATTGTTTTTTTAGAGATAGGTGCAAAGACACAGTGTCTTCTCAGTGGTGTTTTTTATGATATTATGGACTTTTAAAGTAAGTCGTTTATTTTAAGGAGGACTTTGGGATTAAGGATTGAATTTTTTCCTTTTTTAAAAATACTGTATTGGTTTTGCCATACATTGACATGAATCTGCCACGGGTGTATACGAGCTCCCAATCCTGAACCCCCCTCCCACCTCCCACCCCATATCATCTCTCTGGATCATCCCCGTGCACCAGCCCCAAGCATCCTGTATCCTGTATCAAACATAGACTGGCGCTTCGTTTCTTACATGCTAGTATACATGTTTCAATGCCATTCTCCCAAATCATCCC
>SJYV01021152.1:343932-384939 GCA_006410875.1 Neotragus pygmaeus
TATCATCTCTCTGGATCATCCCCGTGCACCAGCCCCAAGCATCCTGTATCCTGTATCAAACATAGACTGGCGCTTCGTTTCTTACATGCTAGTATACATGTTTCAATGCCATTCTCCCAAATCATCCCACCCTCTCCCTCTCCCTCAGAGTCCAAAAGTCCGTTCTATACATCTGTGTCTCTTTTGCTGTCTTGCATACAGGGTCATCATTACCATCTTTCTAAATTCCATATATATATGTGCTAGTATACTGTATTGGTGTTTTTCTTTCTGGGTTACTTCACTCTGTATAAACGGCTCCAGTTTCATCCATCTCATTAGAACTGATTCAAATGTATTCTTTTTAATGGCTGAGTAATACTCCATTGTGTATACGTACCACAGCTTTCTTATCCATTCATCTCCTTTTCTTGTATTTTTTTGAATGTAAGTATTTTTTGGACTCTCTCCTCATTATTGTCTCCCCACCTCTGGTATAAGATGTGAATGAATGCTGGAGTTTTTGTTTGTTTGTTTTTTAAACCTTTTAGCAGGATTTGATTACAGCCCTGAAAATTCTCTGGGAGAACAGCTCCTGTTTTGAATAAATGGAGACCGAGTCTTGTAAGACAACAGGATGTAGCGGTCGACTCCAGTCACAGCGCATGGAGAGCAGCTCATTAAGTCCAGTTTGTTCCCACCAGGGATGAAAATCGGTCTCACTTTAGGTGACAGCACTTGGATTGCTCCCTTTCCTGCCGCCTCTGTGGGTCTCTGTTTCCCCGTCCCATGTGCTGTTTAAGCTGATCACCTCTGTTTAAGCAGAAAAGACGGCACCGCCTGGTACGGCTTGAGGTCTGTAGCATCACTTCCCTGACTCGAAGCATCAGCCCTGCGGGCTTGTTCTCCTGTCATTTGTCCCCTCCCTTGTCTGTTTGATGAGAGCCATTTACTACATGCCTGGTGGTGGCGTGCACTTTTAGGCTTTCTGCTAGTACAGTATATTCATTAGGTCCATTTTTCAGCTTAGCAAACCGAGGCACAGAGAAGTTTTAGGACTCACCCCGAGGCGCCCAGCTCCATGGTTGCACCAGATTGCAAATCCAGGACCTTATCGTTCTTCAGCACGTGCTGCTTACTCTCCTGTTTTTGTTCCTTTTTCATTTCAAGCAGGATTTAATGTCTTTTGTCCTCCAGGCACAACCCTGCTGGAGATTTTAAAGGTTCCCATCCCTCCGTGGCAGAGTTCTCAAGCATTCCACTCCCTGCCCGCAGACTGCATCTTCCACGGCCTCGTCTCCTCATCTTGCTTTTTTTACATCAGAGCGGATTGTTGTTGTTTTTCACTTAACTGATCACTTCATCTTGACATCAGACTACACTCTTTGGAGTTTGTAATCTAGAGAAGGTGGAGTTTTCTGAGAGCAGAATAGTTTCCTGAGAGTAGAATAGTGATTCAAAGGATGCATTATAGGTGGTGGTGGTTGTTCAGTTGCTAAGTCGTGTCCATCTCTTGGTGACCCGTTGGACTGCAGCACTCCAGGCTTCCCTGTCCTTCACCATCTCCTGAAGCTTGCTGAAACCCATGTCCACTGAGTTGGTGATGCCATCCCACCATCTCATTCTCTGTCGTCCCCTTCTCCTCCTGCCTTCAATCTTTCCCAGCATTAGGGTCTTTTCCAGTAAGTCACTTCTTCACCTCAGTTGGCTGAAGGATTGGAGATTCAACTTCAACATCAGTCTTTTCAATGAATATTCAGGGTTGATTTCCTTTAGGATCGATAGGTTTGATTTCCTTGCAATCTGAGGAACTCTCAAGAGTCTTCTCCAGCACCACAGTTCCAAAGGATCAATTCCTGGGCTCTCAGCCTTCTTTATGGTTCAGTTCTCACATCTGTACATGACTACTGGAAAAACCATAGCTTCGACTCTGTGGACCTTTGTTGACCAAGTGATGTCTCTGCTTTTTAATATGCTCTCTAGGTTGGTCATAGCTTTTCTTCCAAGGAGCAAACGTCTTTTAATTTAATTTAGTGGCAGCACTCACCATCTGCAGTGATTTTGGAGCCCAAGAAAACAGTCTGTCACTAGATGGTACATATGAAAAAGAAGGGGGATTGTGATAAATCATCTCAAACAAGGATGGTCAGGAGGCCTCTCTCTGTAGCACTTTCCACCAGGGCCATCCGTGAAGCACCTGGCGCACCTGTTATGCATTTGTTTCCCCAAGGACCACCTTTTCTAAGATGCTTTCCAAGGGATGCTTTTAGGAAACTTAGGGCGAGTTACATATCACGTTCGTTCCCCACACATGCTGCAGGGAGACCCTGACAGCCCGGGCTGTCCCATGAAACTGCCCCAGCCCGGGATCCACAGAGCCTGGAGGGGCAGGTGGCGTTGCATGCCTGTGGGGTGCCCTGGACCTGCCCCTCTGGAGGTGACTGACCGGCTGGGCGTTTAGCCTTGGGTTCCACTGCCCTCTCCACCCGCCACCCCCATTGGCCTGGCTCTTGGTCATCTGAACTCCTGTGTGTCCCCGGGCACTTTGAGCCTCATCCACACAGGCTCTCAGAGAGGGGGCTGTGCAGGGCTCTTAGATTCTCTGTACTCTCTTTTTCACCCTCTCATTTATTTATTTGGCTGTGTCGGGTCTTAGTTGCGGCACGCAGCATCTTCATTGTGTTGTGGGATCTTTCATTGTGGCGTCCGGGCTTAGTTGCTCTGTGGAATTGGGGATCTTAGTTCACCATCCAGGGGTCGAACCTGCATCCCCAGCACTGCCAGACAGATTCTTGACCACTGGACCCCAGGGAAGTCCATCCCTCTGCTTTTTAATCTCTTGTTCTCTCTCTCTGTCTCTCTCTCTCTCCCCGCTTCTCCTTGTTTCTCCCTCTCTGTTCCTTTCTGTCTTGGCCTGCCTCAGCTTGTCTTTCCCTCCCTCTCTCTCTTTCACCCACTGTGTGTGTGTTGGTCTCTCTGCCCCCGTCTGACTGTCTGTCTCTCCCCAGTGCTGAGTCTCTCTCTCTGAGGCTGTCATGCTCTGTCTGTGTCTCAGCTCCCCCTTCCCTTCCCATTATCTCTAGTTTCATAAACACGTCCATTGCTCTACAGTGTAATAATGATGATGCTGTTCATTGCAACTGCCTTGAAACATTTTAAACCCTTTCCATTTCAGGTCCCCCAAAGCGCCTCACAGTAGAACCACCTTCCACGAAAGCCTGCACAGACCCTCCCCTCTTGCCCGCACCCTTCCCGACCACCTGGCTAAACCCCTAATCTGTTCCAGTGACACTTTGTGGGTCAGCATGCGTCACTCTGTATTATCACTTGGCGTTGAATTTTCCTTTTTAAATCTGAAGATGGGTAGCTGCCTGGCGACAGAGGCCGTGTTCACTTTCCTCTTCTTGGAGGCTGGTGTGTACACTCAGGGAGCAGGTGCTGTGTGAGTCTGCCCACGCACCTGCGGTAGCTATGGAAAATCTCTGTTAACCGCAGTGTTTGATTATCCAGAAAGGTGCCATCCTGGAGGCTGTCGGAGGGCAGAGACTTCCTGTTAATTCTCGCTGTAAGCTGCTCAGTGTTTCCATGGGACCCCTTCCCTCCATTATTGGAATGATGGAGCTGATGAGAGAGAAAGATGAGGGATTTTAAATTCAGGTGTGAGATAGATGGAAAAAACTCATCCCAAGTTTTGTAATAAGATTCACTTTGAAATAAAATCTTATTGGGACTTTCTTGGTATCTTTAAAACCTTCCGAGGGAGTGATCTCATTTGAGAGCTGATGCTATTTAAGTCCTGAAGCGTAATAAGAAATATATTTTTCAGCTGGGTGGCACTTGCCGAATATCTAATGATCAAGTACTAAATTGTCTGTGGTCCCATGGCAGCTCTAAACAGTGTGTTCCAAATTATAAGAAGCTTTTTAATTCGGCACTTGGACGTCCGTGTTCTAATCATCTACCGTCTTGAAGGAGATTATTTTTAAAAGTGCCATTTAAGAGAGGCTACTAAAAATATGTCTCACATAGAGCTTAGCTTAGAAATATTAGTTTTTGACACAGAATCATCCAGAAAGATGCTTGCAGAACCCACTTTAAACAGCTCAGTGCCAGGGAATAAAAGCCCTTTTGAGCCCAGGCATCTGTTTCTGTCTGTGTGCAAACGGGCAGTCACATGCTCCATGACGTTAATGCTGGACTCACAGGTCTGTCTTCCCAAGGGTGCCCAGGTTATACCCCTGGTTTATGCCTGGTTCACTCATCACCATGAGTAGTTCGGTTCCTCTGGGGAACCCTGAGGGGCTTGGGTTTAGAGTTTGGGTGGACACAGCCTGGCTAATCCAAGGCTTATGGCTGCGGAGCTTTGAAATTATATTTGCGGTAAGATTGCAAATGTTGGCTGCTCAGTCGTGTCTGACTCTTTGCAGACCCATGGACTGTGGCCCACCAGACTCCTCCGTCCATGGAATTCTCCAGGCAAGAATACTAGAGTGGGTTGCCATTTTCAGTTGGATGACTGAAATCCTGAGCTCATGACCCATACCAATTACTGGTGCAAACAAGGCTACTCATCTTTATTTAATAACTTGGCTCTGATCTCACTTTTTGCCTTCTACAGAAGCTACTCCTAGCCTCCACCCCCACCTCTCAAGGGTTAAACCTCAAGGTCTTGAGTTGCTTGGCTCCTAACCATTGTGTTTTATTGACATGTACGTTTCTCAGTCTAACGTCGTTAACCAGGAAACACGGTTCTTGAGTCTCGGGCAGCCATGTGGGACTCCTGTGTAGACTGGCCCCAGGTTGGACCTCTGTCTCATGCTGGGCCACTGCCCTTGACTCATGTCATTCTTGATGTCATCCTCAAAATGCAGATTCTTCAGCCTCTTTTGTTCTATCCCCATGGTGCCTTATCAATTCTACTGATCATAACGTGTCCATCTAAATTCCGAGTTAATTGACCATATTTCTGCTAAATTAACACACACTGTATTTCCAAGGATACATAATAACCACATGATTATACTTGTACATACCCTCTAACTAAACACAGGTGCTTATTTCTTAATTTAATAAATATCTTTCTTCATGATAACAGAGCCTCCTTCTGATTAGTCCTGCCTTCCCTACCAAATACCTGTGACTTAATTTTTTTTAAAGATTTCTATTTTTTATAATTTTTTTAAAAGGCTCATCTCTTTTCCTTGTTCTCCTGGTTCATCGTGAACTTGGGGCTGATAATATGAAGTGAGGTTCGGTGATGGCTCAGTTTTCATTGAGTGGCATCAGAGCCTCAGAGGGACTGTACAGTTTGTTCTGGGAGCGTTAACAATCTCCTTGAAAAGTGAAAGTGTTAATCACTCAGTCCTGTCCGACTCTTTGTGACCCCATGGACTGTAACCCACCAGGCTCCTCTGTCCATGGATTTCTCCAGGCAAGAATACTGGAGTGGGTTGCCATTTTCTTCTCCAGTGGATCTTCCTGATCCAGGGATCAAACCTACATCTCCTGCATTGTAGGTGGGTTCTTTGCTGTCTGAGCCACCAGGGAAGCCCACTGTCCTTGAAGTGGATTTGTGTAACCTTCCAGTGGAAACAGATGCTGTTTTTACTGTGTCATGGAGGTGGGTTCCCTGGTCAGCCGGTTTGCAGGCTCTAGAGCAGACTGTGCCTAGATCTGTTGCTACTGTCTTTTCTGGGAAACCAAGCCAAACAATTTGCTGCCATGCCCTGTTCTTTTGACCTCTTCCTGAGGGACAGGTATCGTCTTGGAACTGACTTGGGGTTCCTGAGCCTCCCTACCCATTGGGTAGACAGAAATATTGCTGCTCTTGTTTCTGAGGCAAAAGGTTCAAGTGGTGTTCCCCTGATCCCAGAACCTGGGGGCCTCATCCACACCGAGGTGGGTGGCCGTGGTTTGAGATGTAACTGATGCAGTCAGCAAGGCATTTGAGATTGGACTTTGCCGCAAGATTTTTGANAATATTGCTGCTCTTGTTTCTGAGGCAAAAGGTTCAAGTGGTGTTCCCCTGATCCCAGAACCTGGGGGCCTCATCCACACCGAGGTGGGTGGCCGTGGTTTGAGATGTAACTGATGCAGTCAGCAAGGCATTTGAGATTGGACTTTGCCGCAAGATTTTTGATAAAGTCAGAAGAGCCTTGTGTTCACTTAGATTTTTATTTCTTTCCTAGGAAAGTAGCTTTCTTCCTTCTTCTTTTCTTTTAACCTTTTGCTGTCCAGAGTTTTATCGCCTCTGCTGGCATGAGAGCATATGCCCCCGGTGTGAATCCCCGCCTGCCCCTGTTACGGTGAGGCTCCCAGCCAGCTGTGGCTCCCAGAGTCTGTGTACAGGCAGATCGATGTTTATTTATTTGGCCTGCGCTGGGTCTTTGCTGCTGTGAAGGCTGCTCTCTAGTTGCGAGGAGCGGGCTTCTCATTGCAGTGGCTCCTCCTGCTCGTGGAGGCTTCAGCAGTTGCCTCTCCCGGGCTCCAGAGAAGCACAGGCTCAGGAGTTGGGGCTTAAGGGCTTAGTTATCCTGTAGCGTGTGTGATCTTCGTGGAACAGGGGTCGAACCCGTCTCCCACACTGGCAGGCAGATCCTTTACCACTGAAACACCAGGGAAGCCCACAGATCTTTTAGTTTCTTCCCTCCCCCTCCACCCGCCCCCCGCCCATNGAAAGTATGGGAACAAAACTCTATTCATCTCAGTCTGTCCTGTCCAGATACTGGCTTATCAGGACTTTGGCTGTGTGAATGCATTTTCCCAAAGGGTCCTCGTCCCTCTCTGTCTTGTGCTCTAGTCAGGATTTGGGAAACATCTCCTTTCTCTGAGATCCCAGAATGAATATGCATATGGTGGACTGGCTCTCTGGCCACGGTGGGCCCTCATTTCAGAGATTCCGCCCAGCTTTGTCCCACTGGGTCCTGACAGCTCCACATAACCCCCACTGGGGCAGAGTAGTCACCTGATCACAGTCAACCAGAGAAAAGGTACAATGTAGTACAATCTTCAGCTTCCAAACTGTTCCCCAACAGGACCTGGGACTGGAGACCCCTCATCCCAGGATAAGTCCAGCTACTAGGAAAGACTACTTTGGATAATCTACTCTGATGTTCCATAATTGGGCCAGTTTCTTGATCCAAATATCGCTTGGGTGCAATTTAAATCTTTTCCCTGTAGATGTTCCATAATCGGGCCAGTTTTTTGATCCAAATAAACCGCTGAGGTATAGTTTATATCTTTTTCCTGTTTGCTTGTGAGAGCAATGGAGAACATCTGGTCACCAGCCCCCACAGCAGAACCCACTGTGCTCCACACCAATTCATCCTGGCCCTTTCACACGCTCCTCTCCACAAAAGCCTCTTCTGGGTTTTTCAACCCTAGAAGGATCTTTGAAAGTCGACCAAACTCATTCAAGGCTGGATTTTCTTTGAGGATGATAAACAGAACCTACGTTAGGCCACTGCCCTAGGCAAGATCAGGACACCTGAACCTGGCTGTGGAGCGGTCATCCTGCTACCAAACGCCCCACCGCTGCTCGGCCAGAACTGAGCTTGCAGAAGGCAGATATATGCCGAGGAGAAGGGTAAGAAGGCGGGCAGCCACCCTGTGCCTGCTGCTGGGGGACGGTGGTCCTTCCTTTGTCTGAGGTCTGGCTGATTGCCAGTGCTGGGAGAGGAAGGATTTTCTTCTTGGTTGTGGGAGGACTATAGCACTTTCCCTTTGTTTTTATTTTACAGGTGTTGTGGGAGGTTCTTTCATTTTGACACTACAAAGCTAAGAGCCAAATTTTTGGCCAATTTTGGCACAAAAGGCTACTTCATTTTTTTCTTTGTCTAGCTAAATTTCAAGTTGTATTTATTATGTATCCATGTAATTTATCAAAAGTCCTTTCAATAAAGACATTACGAAACATACAGGGACGTCATGTTACTGACACATGACCAGCTTTTAGATATGCCTTATTCACCTGACTTATGTGGTGTTTTACCAGACTCTAAGAATCAGTTTTTCTTCTCTGGGACAACATATCTGCCTCTCAGACAATGTCAAGTGATAATTCACTGTTTTCTAAATTCAGTTCTGTCACTGTGTTCTTCAACATATATATTCAGTTAAGCCCTTATTCCCTCTTCTCTTTTTAATCTCTCACTAAGTGTTTATCCAAACTCTGTGACTTGTAATCTACAGGGCCTTCCATGGTGGCTCAGTGGTAAAGAGTCTGCCTGCCAATGCATGAGACATGGGTTTGATCCTCGGGTCAAGAAGATCCCCTGGAGGAAGGCATGGCAACCACTACTGTATTCTTGCCTGGGAAATCCCATGGACAGAGTAGCCTGGTGGGCTACAGTCCATGGGGTTGCAAAGAGTGGAACATGACTTAGTGACTAAGCACCACTGAAGTGCTGGCAGGCATGGAAGTCTACTTCTTCCATGCAGCACCCCCTCCCCACCCTCATGGCAGGCAGGTGCCAGGCCTGCAGGGCGGGGATCCCATTGCGCACCTGAACACATGTGGCCAGCAGTCGGGGTTGTGGCTGCCCATCTCCAGGCCGACACTAAGGATGGCGTCCATGCACAGGACGTGGGCTGTGTGCAGCCACACCCCCTGCAGCTTCCCGATCTGCTCCAGTTTCTGCTCCACTTTCAGTTTCACTGCACCAGAAAGACATTCATTACAGTACAGCCCAAGCAAGGGAGACAGAAGGGGAGTGAGATTGGAGGGAAAGGAGAGAACGCATGCTTGTGCAAGGGCAACAGGAAATTGGAGATGTCACTAGAGGTCACTGGCAGTGGAATCTTCAATGACACATCCCCAAGGCTCATCATGCAAACTACCCAGCCCACAGGCCCACAGACACTGGTGACACCAGCTCTGCAGTTTCAGAAGTGGATGGATTCAAGATGGGATCTGGGTCAGTCACAGCAGCGAGGATGGGCTTTGAGTGCCAATCCCAGCTAAAGCTGTCTGTGCCCAGACTCATCCTCTGCCCCTGTGTACTCATACTGAAAATAAGAAAGAATTCCTGGCAGTTAGCAAGTCCTCTCTGAGGTTTATTTATTGCTAGCTGTTCACGATGATGATCATCTAAAATAACATGCTTGTACACTCTGAGTACCATGATGACTGCTTTATAACTGAAAATGCCCATATTTTACTCCCAAAGTTTACATTTATACTTGCGATCTTCAAATAATACTTTTAAAATTGTAGATAATGCGTGAGAAAGGATGTAGAAGGTGACTGAAAATGTCAATTATGCAAAATGCCAAGACAGGGACAAATGAGAGCATCGTCCATGAACCAAGGTGTCCAGTCATTGGAAAATGGGTCTAGTGGGATAATCGAGTCCAGAACCCAGAAACACAGCACGCTTACTTCAGAGGAAGCCAAACCATGCTCCTACTGTAAGGGGCAAACTGATTGTTAGTAAAGCATCACTTGTCTCCTGGATGTGATACTGATTTAGTTTTTCGTCTAGAATTCAAATATTAGCTCTGGCTTAATAGTTTTTGGAGATCTTTAAGTGCTTTTACATAACCTGTACATTTTAAGTGCAAGTGTGATACCTTTTTGCTGTTAACAGTGGAGATGTGTGAGAGTTGATCTGCTTTCACATGGATCTCTAGTGAGGAACTCACTCACTCAAGTTCAAAGAACACCAACCTAACCTGTATTTTCTCAGCTAAAAAGATGCCACTCTTTCTGTGACTACTTATTTTCTGTACCTGATACACTGTTAGTACAGGTTGGACCAAGCTCCCAATTTTTCCTTGTTTGCTGCCTGCCATTCATCTTCCATTGCTATGGGAAAGGCTCTTCTCTTATCTAGATGACTATCTGCTTCATTGATGAACCGATTTTATCAAGTTAAAAATCAACTCTTTCCTGAGTTCACAAAGCTCGGGTTTTCTCCAAGAGCAAAGTCTTCCTGAGCCTCCTCTCGGGACTCCTCCATCAGTGAGATCCCCTCATCAGAACACAGGCTCTTCTGCCCTCCCCCTGTAGCCTGAGGGGTCCTCAAACGTGCACCCTGGGAAGTTCCAAAGCCAGTGGTCAGAGAACATCAGAGGTGTGAAGAGCTGAGTTGGGGGGCCTCTGGCTAGCAGCCACATGCACTTTCTTAGTCACCAGGGGCCAGTATATCTCATCTTCGCAGGGATCTACTGAGCGTCTGGAGGATCAGCCCATAAACACTTCAGTCTGTGCTCGGGCAGGGTCTCATCATCAGTGGGGTATATAGTGTGCCATGTATCACAGATGCAACAGAGAGGAATGTGTCTGCTTGTGTGTGCAGACCTCACATGAGGTTCCAGGTGGATTCTGGCCTTTCTGTCGCTACCTTGTGCTATGGCATCACTGGGTTCCTGGGTTTCCTTTTCCTCTTTCTCCTCCTGGACGCAGGAGGCAGCTGCCATCTGGGCGAGGGCTGAAGCACAGTTGGCTGCAACTCCTTTAGAGAAAACAAACAAATCACCCTTTAACTGAGTTTATTCTCTGCCGTTCATCTGGCAAAACTACTTCTAAAAGACCTGTCCACCAGGGCCACTCATAATGCATTCCTCAGGGACACCCCTTGGGCCACGGGTCAGGAATACTCCACCTGCCGTACCTAGAGCGCAGCTCAGACGTGCAGCTTTCCGCAGCCCATCAAGGCTCATGCAGATAGCATCGCGTTCTTTTTGGTTCTGTTCTTTGATGCCTTCAGCTCCCAAGATGAAGGCCAGCCCTTTGGAGCTGCCAGCCATTCGGCCCGTCAGGGGGGTTGATAAAGTGTCGATCAAGTTCTTCCAGCAGCCAATCAGAATATAGCGAGCAAACGCCACACCTAGAATGTGAAGGGGCGTGGGTTATCTTCCGGAGACAAAAATGACCTGGTGATGAATGGCATGGGATTATCTGGACATCCCACTAGCATTACTGAGGTGTATGCAATTTTACTACAGGAAATACAATGGAATGGATATCAGACCGTGTTTCAGTTTATGCTTATAAATAATGAATGTGGCATCAGCAGCTGGGTGATGCCAGTAACTTCTATCAGGTTTTTTCCTGCCAAGACAAAAATCTTAGTTCATTTATGTCAGCACAAAAAGCTGCCGCATAACAACTTAACAGATGATAACACACACGATGGATGCATATTCATAAACCCAAGACCCAGGTCACTACCTGCCACCGTGGAGTCATCCATTCTCCTGCCCTGGGTGAAAGGAGACTCTGTCGAAGCTGAGGCCATCAGCTGCCCTCCAATTGCACTGCTTTCTAAGCCATCGATATCTGTCAAGGAAAAAGGGCAACGTGTTTCCCCCCCTTTTAAAAAACACTCTAGTCAAAAACAGCTACCACAATATTCATTTTTCCCCCCAATGAATAGCCATGGGATCCATTATGTACCAAGTATATAACAACCTGTTATCAGAATGTTAAAAAAATTTTTTGATGTTGCAAATGGTTATTTTCTTTTTTAATTTTTTTTTAAATTTTATTTTACAATACTCTATTGGCTTTGCCATACATCGACATGAATCCACCATAGGTGTACACAATTTTATTTTATCCATTCAGTACAGTTTTCTTTCACTGCTAGAGCTTTCTTCTGTTAGACTGATGCATGTTTTTTCTTTGAAAAAATAAAGATAAATTCTGCTATCTTTGTTTTTTGAAAATCTATTGACTTAGAATATTTTGACCTTTGAATACTCCCTTTTATTCCAAACCAAGGCATTACTCCCATACTTTATATGTACTAGGTTATTCCAACATGGATCTTTCAGTACTTCCTCATAAGAATTAAGAGGAGGATAAGTCTATTTGGTAAGATAATCATATAACATGATTGGAAAGCACCCACCACAAGGGAAGCCCAAGAATACTGGAAGGGATAACCTATCCCTTCTCCAGAGGATCTTCCCGACCCAGGAATCGAACCGGGGCCTCCTGCATTGCAGGTGGATT
The DNA here is from genome assembly GCA_006410875.1 of Neotragus pygmaeus. NCBI lineage: Eukaryota > Metazoa > Chordata > Mammalia > Artiodactyla > Bovidae > Neotragus > Neotragus pygmaeus. Next base: position 355,871 of record SJYV01021152.1, read on the forward strand.
CTTTACCAACTGAGCTATTAGGGAAGCCCTTGGAAAGCACAGTACCTTACTAATAACACTGTACCATTTTCAAAGTGTTTTCACTTAANTCCCTTCTCCAGAGGATCTTCCCGACCCAGGAATCGAACCGGGGCCTCCTGCATTGCAGGTGGATTCTTTACCAACTGAGCTATTAGGGAAGCCCTTGGAAAGCACAGTACCTTACTAATAACACTGTACCATTTTCAAAGTGTTTTCACTTAACATTTTTTTAATTAGACCTACCCAACAACTCCGAGTAGGCAGGCAGGGTAGGTATTATTTTTTCTATTGATATTTCACAAAGGAGGAAATAAGTTTTCAAAATAAGAAAATTGCCCAAGGTCATGAGGCTGGCAAAGGAAGAAATCAGACTTAGTATTCATATTCTTCATACAGTGTTATGCGTCAGTTATATCTCAGTAAAACTGGGTCGGGGGAAGGCAGTGAGAAATTTCTGACCACTACAGTAGGAACAGACTAGTTTCACTGAATTACTTTGACTGATGGTCGAATGGTCTAATGACATCCCAGAAACTGCCATGTAACACAGTTTTGTTTCCTATGTGCTAGGTAATGAACTGATGAATTCAGGTAATACAAAGCTTATCCAAGTGCTAAAATCCCCAGTTGTACAGAACACTCTGACATGACATGACATAAGGGATGCCCACAGGTAGTACAGCGTTGACCACCAGATTGCTGCTATTGCTTTTCCTTGCACAAAATGAAAAGACCAGATGGACGTTTCTAAGCTCTAGGTTAATTGCTGCTCAAATTCACTTGTCACTTCATACTTGAAATTTGTTACAAAGAATCAGAGAACCTAAATCTGTAGAATTCTTATGAAAAGCTTCTGATTTTCTATCACTAATCCAAAGCTAGATAACTTTTCTATGGATGAAGCAATTGAACTTATTGTTCCATTATAAAAGAGACAGCTGGTTAACAGTGATGACCAATGAAAATGGCTCCTGTGAATAGCCTGGTATTTGTTCATTTTTACATCTACTAAATGACTCCTTGCATAAGGTTCAGGGAAGAAATTCAGAGATTAATTTTGGCAGGAAGGATGGTATTTGAAAATTAAGACTGGCAGGTTTAGGATCCTCATCTAAATTCCAAGGCACTTAGAAGCTCTGGGCAGGACTATAATCTCAGTCTGAAGGTAGTTTGTGCAGTCTGATAGAAAACAAGCATTCCTTACAGGCAGACTGACTAAATGTCTCATAAATGTCTTCATAAATATGAATTCCTATTTTTCAACTTGATGTAAATAATAAAATAAATGGTGTCTGTGTAGGGCCATGCTCTACTTATACCATCAGCAGAAGCCATGAGGCAATCACTCAGATCAAATATAGGATGAGCCTAGAGATCTAATTTATTAAGGTTCCTGATAACCAGTCCCAACTTTTGAGCAGCCCCTGATCTTGACCTGACACTGTGGTTATACCATGTAAAGGCATGAATGGCCGCTTTTGCCAAAATGTTGCCTTATGACCACATCCCATACTATTTCCAAAAATTTCTAATAGAAATGAAAACTGGAAGCTAAAGACATAGATTCTGGGCAACTATCTTGCATTTTTTAAAATATAATATCTTATAACTTTTAATTTCAAATTTCAGAAGTTACAAGAATAGTACAGGAATTCTCCTTGAGTGTATGTATTAAGTATGAGACACATTATTGATATATGTATTGTTGATGTGATGTCACACACACATACATTTCACAGGTCCACCAGTTACATTCACCTTGCCCCACTGATTCCACAATTCTCTGTATGTATCTGTATTGCTTCTTAACCAATTTAGAATAAGTCCTTTTAGCCATAAATACAGTATCATTTAAGTTAAGAAAAACTAACACTAATAAAATTTTATTATGTAGTTCAAATCCATATTCAACTTTAATCATCTGCCCCTTTATGGTTTTTAAGAAAAATTTATTGGAGTATAGTTGATTCATAATGCTGTGTTAGTTTCTGCTGTACAGCAAAGTCAATCAGTTATGCATAGAGCCACTCTTTTTTAGATTCATTTCCCATATATGCCATTACAGAGTATTGAGTAGAGTTCCCTGGGCTATACACAGGTCCTTATTAGTTACCTATTTTATATATAGTAGTGTGTACACATCAATCCAATATTCCAATTTATCTCTTCCTGCATTATTTTTAACTCTGGTACAGCTGGGAAGGTAAGGGAGGACCTCTTGTATGGACAAGAAATGAAGATGGAGCCAAGTTTAAAATCAGTCATTTTACATTGCTGGCAAACTCCCAGGAGCACTGAATGATACAGGGTATCTATTGTGAGACATTCCAGGAATAACTCTGGGCTTTGCGCCCAGACAGTACTTCATATCCCCAGAAAAGGTCTTCGGTTTTATCCCAATGGACATGGATGCTAAGTAACTCATAATCTAGGCTTCCCTGGTGGATCAGATGGTAAAGGATCCGCCTGCAATGCGGGAGACCTGGGTTTGATCCCTGGGTTGGGAAGATCCCCTAGAGTATTCTGGCCTGGAGAATTCCATGGACAGGGAAGTCCGGCAGGCTATACACCGTGGGGTCGCAAAGAGTTGGACACAACTGAAGGGACTTTCACTTTTAATTCCTAATCTACTGGGGCACAGTGGGAGTCTGCAGAGTCCCACACGGAAGAGGGACAGAAAGCTGTTGTGAGGTGAATTCATGACACTTCCCGAGAACTGTCACCAACAGCCAGGGAGGCTTTGTGGGTGCTGTTTCAAAGCCTGAGCCCTCCCACCCCTGAGTGCCACGGAGCCCTGCAAGGAGCCACTGACCCGTCAGCATGGTGATGAGGGGGAGGCTGTTGTCCTCGGGGCTGCCCCAGTAGCCGGCTTCTCCGAGCATGTTTCTGTCAAGAACCTGTTGGTAAAGTTCCTCAATCCAGGCCTGGGAGAAGACCATCAGCACCCCGCTGGTCTGGACCTGCTTCATGAACTCTTTCTGCAGAGAAGATCACAGGAGAAAACAACCAGATACGACCCCCTGCAAACAACAGGCTCCCACGTCCCTGGAGTCACTGAGTCACTGCTTACAGGAAAAACACGACTCTGCTGATTGGGCTCAGGAGGTGGCGAGGGAAGGGGAAACTGGGGTGGAAAGGTCACAGACTTCATGAAGGTCCTTTCACTTGCATGATCCTTTTAAGAAACCTACAGAAGGAGTGGGCTTCCCTGGTGGCTCAGTGGTGAAGAATCCTCCTGCCAACGCAGGAGATGTGGGTTTGATCCCTGAGTGGGGAAGATCCCCTGGAGAAGGAAATGGCAACCTGCTTCCAGTATTCTTGCCTGGGGAAATCCAATGGACAGAGGAGCCTGGTGGGCTACAGTCCATGGGATTGCAAAGAGTAGGACACGACTGACCGACTAAACAACAGTAGAAGCAGTAGAGATACCGCACTTGATATTTCTACTCTCTGACATGTGGGAGGATTAGAAACGTTTCAAAGCACCTCCTTCTCACCACCCCATCAGCACCAGAGATGGCCTGTGCTCCCTGAAGGACACACATGTCTCAAGAGATACCTGATTGACACTCATATAGCCACGACTCACCTTCAGAAGTATACTATCTGTTTATTGTTTATCAGACAAATGATCCCTTCAGGCAGCTTCAAGGCTGTAGGCTCTTGAACTGGTGCTGGGGTCTACTATGGAGGGGCTACTCATGCCAGGGAGCCGACCATGAAAGGGGCCCTCCCATCACTCTCATCGCCTTACAGAGGGACTTTGTTATCAGCGTTAGCCAGCCTGGCTCTGGGTATGAGTACGTCTCAGGACATTTCAGAGCCCAGTGAAGGGTTTTTGTTAACAGCACACCTTCATTTTCTGCAAAGGGGACCATTCTCTGCACATCGCCTGCACTTACTTAATAAGCTGATCACGTTTTTCAATGTGTCTTATACACGTGTGTTTAATGCCACCCAATGGAGTTACTGGGCCACTGGCAGGCAGCCAATGTGGGTACATTGGTGTTCTTTGCTCCTGGAACCAAGTGGGTAGCTCTGTGGTTCACCGCTCTGTGCAACCTGCACAAAGCTTCCTGTGGATGGTGAGTGCCCGCCATCCACAGCCCTGTGGGCACGGCCAAGTCATCCCTCTCTGGCCAACAACGCTCAGGTGCCAGCCCAGAGGCAGCTGTTGGTCCTCGGCAGGCATGGTCGGGGGAGACGCACACTCACCACGGTGCTGGATGCCAGGGTGGGCCGCTTGCGGTAGTAGTCAGCGTGGGAGAGCTTCAGGTTGAGCAGCAGCGCGCAGTGTGCCGCCGAGTACAGGCTGTCTGCGTTCATCAGCATCTGCAGGCTCAGGCTGCTGTTCCCGTCAAACCCTGGTGAGTGCATCATACCTACGGGAGAAAACCCAGAGACTCAAACAGCACACCGGGCAGACACTGCTGACCGCTTAGTGGAGCCACCAACCAGTCCCAGGGACAGAGACATCTCGTAGAACAGCAGCCAGCAAGGAACAGTGTCAACGGCAGATGTGCACCCTAGCCTGGGGGAAAGAACAAGCACTCCAGGGCGAACCTACTGGGGAAAACCGTGTTGGTTACTCCCCAGGAGCTTTGGTAAAATCACTTAAACCCTCCTTTACCTCAGTTCAGTTCAGTTCAGTCGCTCAGTCGTGTCCGACTCTTTGCGACCCCATGAATCGCAGCACACCAGGCCTCCCTGTCCATCACCAACTCCCAGAGTTCACTCAGACTCGCGTCCATCGAGTCAGTGATGCCATCCAGCCATCTCATCCTCGGTCGTCCCCTTCTTCTCCTGCCCCCAATCCCTCCCAGCATCAGAGTCTTTTCCAATGAGTCAACTCTTCGTATGAGGTGGCCAAAGTACTTAGGCAAAATAACTGATTACCTCTATCTACTGCTCAAACTCTCCAAATCACAATATAAAAAAACCCCGACACTCCCCCCGCCTCCTTTTACTCCCTTCAGTCATCCCAAACTATCTGCTGTTCCTTGACCTCACCAAGCCTGGACATGCCTCAGAGCATTCACATTTCTGTCCCTTCCACACCTACCCCACAAAGGTCTCCCAAGATCTCTGGATGACTTGCTTGCCTCTTGCTTGCCTTGATTCTTCAGGGCTCTGCTCAAGTGCTAGCTTGTCACAGACATTCCCCTTTAATTCCATCTAAAATAGCATCTGGCCCACTACCCTCATCCTCTGCAATATTCCTCCTTACCAGGCATTTTTATTCATTGCTTTAATGGCATTTATTAATAGATTTTTGCTTGCTGTCTGCCATTGCTACTATTATATAAGACCTATGAGAGGGAGGGATTTTGTCATTTCTTTTCACTAGATAACACCAGTGCCTAGAACAGAGTCTAATACATAGTAGATTCTTTATTTGCTGAATGCATGAAAATGAACAAACAAGTTCACTCTGGCAACTAGATGCAAAATCTTTAAGATGCTTAGTGCAGTAACTCAAGCACAAACTTTTCTAAAAGTGGGCTTCCCTGGTGGCTCAGATGGTAAAGAATCCGCCTGCAATGTGGGAGACTTGGATTCAATCCCTGGGTTGGAAAGATCCCCTGGAGAAGAGAATGGCTACCCACTCCAGTATTCTTGACTGGAGAATTCCATGGACAGGAGGGTCTCAAAGAGCCGGACACGACTGAGCGACTTTCACTTCACTTCTTTCTGAAAGTAATAATGTTCCTCAAAAGCTAAACACAGAATTACTGTATGACCCAGCGATTTAGCACTATTAGGAGTTTACCAGGAGAACTGAAAACAGGAATTTGAACACATACCTGTATGTCAATATTCACTGCAGCAACTAACACAAATAATAATGTAATATATTAGAAAAACCCCTTTGAATTAGGGACTTGAAAAGGGTGCACTGCATAGTATGTGAATTATATCTCAATAAGAGCTGTTAACACAAGAGAGACACAGATGTAAAGAACAGGCTTCTGGACTCAGTGGGAGGAGACTGGGATGATTTGAGAGAATAGCATTGAAACATACATCACCATATGTAAAATAGATGACCAGTGCAAGTGTGATGCATGAAGGAGGGCACCCAAGGCGGGTGCTCTGGGACAACCTAGAGGGATGGGGTGGGGAGGGGTGTAGGAGGGGGGTTTGAGATGGGAGGGCACGTGTGTACCTATGCCTGACTTGTTGATATATGGCAAAAACCATGACAATATTGTAAAGTAATTATCCTCCAACTGAAATAATTAAAATATAAAAGCTATTAACAAATGAGGAAACAGTTTCAAATACATGTATAAACAGTTATTGGCTTCCTCCAACTATTTTTTCAAAACATTCTTTTACATTTCATAGTATGCTTTTCATTTTGAAAGGTGCCTATATATATATATTTTTTTTTTTTCAAATTAACTGGAAAAACAAAAACCAATGAAACCTCATGCTCTAAAGATGGTCTCATTTAGCCAGAGAAAGCTGGTGTCATAGAGAGCTTGGGGTGACAAAACTTACCCAAGTCCTCTTCTCTTCATCTGATACTGTGTTCGCCCCAATGCTGCGTTTGCTCCTGTAAACACCCTGAGGACGGATTTAAGGCTGTAGGTGAAACAGCCCATCCTAAGTATGTGCATGCAAATGACATGCACCCAGAGGTGATGAAAAGAGAAAGCAGCAAGGAAGAGAAGGGCCGCTCCCTGGCTGGGCAGGGGGTGGAGGTCTGGGGCTTCTTGCTGCCTGGCAGCATCTGGAGGTTGGCAGGACCCTGGAGGAGGACAAAGGATATGCACAGGGCCTCCCGGCCTTGCCTGAGCACTCCAGGCCCCACACTGGCAGGGAGGCCGCAGAATCATAGGGCCCCCAGAAAGCCTGTGAAGTGTACAATGATGAGGGTTCACTGGTGACATGAGAGGTGAGGGGCCTCCCTCTCCAGACCCCACACAAGCTCCTGCTTCTAGACTTACACTGGCATGGGACCCTGAGGGCTGCTGCTGCTAAGTCACTTCAGTCGTGTTCGACTCTGTGACCCCATAGATGGCAGCCCACAAGGCTCCCCCATCCCTGGGATTCTCCAGGCAAGAACACTGGAGTGGGTTGCCATTTCCTTCTCCAATGCATGAAAGTGAAAAGTGAAAGTGAAGTCGCTCAGTCATGTCCGACTCTTTGTGACCTCATGGACTGCAGCCTACTGGGCTCCTCTGTCCATGGGACTTCCCAGGCAAGAGTACTGGAGTGAGGTGCCATTGCCTTCTCTAACCCTGAGGGCTAGCAGAGATCAAATGTCTACCCAGCTAGGCNTGTCCGACTCTTTGTGACCTCATGGACTGCAGCCTACTGGGCTCCTCTGTCCATGGGACTTCCCAGGCAAGAGTACTGGAGTGAGGTGCCATTGCCTTCTCTAACCCTGAGGGCTAGCAGAGATCAAATGTCTACCCAGCTAGGCAGGTTGTGGGTCAGGAGTCAAATTTGTTTTAATTTAAAGACATACATACTTCTTGCACAGTTGAAATTCATACTAGTTATATTGGGCTTCCCTAGTGGGTCAGACAATAAAAAATCTGCCTGCAATGTGGGAGACTTGGGTTTGATCCCTGAGTTGGGAAGATCCCCTGGAGAAAGGGATGGCTACCAGGAATTCTTGCCTGGAGAATTCCATGGACAGAGGGGCCTGGTGGGCTGTATAGTCCATGGGGTCACAAAGAGCTGGACATCACTGAGTGACTAACACTTTTACTTCATTATCTATATTACCTTTTCTGAAGTTTGGCACTTGATAAATATTAGGTTGCTTGCAATAAGCTCACACTTGATCATAGGGAGCTTCCAGATTCCAAACACACACTACTGATCTGAGGAACAGCAATCCCAAAGCCTCTGAGCATGCCCCTCTGTCAGTGCCTGTGGGAGGCCGGCTGTTGCTTTTTCAGCCCCGAGGAGGCCGTATACAGACACCACTTTCTTCTATGGAGGATCAGAGGCATTTCGGCAGCTGTCATGGCTCACATTCAATACCAGCTTTCTATTAAAGATGGGCTTCCCCAGTAGCTCAGCTGGTAAAGGATCCACTTGCAATGCAGGAGACCCCAGTTCGATTCCTGGGTTGGGAAGATCCAATGAAGAAGGGATAGGCTACCCACTTCAGTAGTCTATTAAAGATATTAATATCTCAATGAAACCCAGGTTTGTCTGGATGTTTGCAAACTACCCCACACCCTACCTGAAAAAAACTTTAATTTCTTTCAAAGAAAAAGCCCCTTGAATTATGTGAAATTAAGGAGACATTTCAACTATATGTTTAAGTATTGGTGAACAGGGGGCCCTGAGAAATGCCAAGTGAGGCTGACCTAAGCCAGGAGGGTGGACCCTGATAACCCAGTCAGGGACAAATGTTTGATGGGAGTTTTGGGGAAAATAAGGTTTGAAGCTTTTGACACGGAAGGAAACAATGAGGAAAATATCTGGGTTATGATTCCAGGAGACTGTTTTCCCTTTCTCCTGTTTTTGCTTTCCTAACTTTCTGTCGGTGAACAAAGGAAATCTACCATTCCTGTGTCTCACAGGTACAGATGTTTCTGTTTCAATTGTCTTTCATCTTGGAGGGAGAGCTCTGCCTCAGGCCAGATGTGAACCCAGCCGAGTACCCAGGAGCTTCAGCTGACCCACAGCAACATCCAGTGGGATCCACTGAACCACTAAATGCAGTAACTGAAGAGAGCCAGCTTACTGGGAGCAGGACCACAGAGTGATGAGTCTGCAATTCAGATACAGAGACCAATTCCTAACTGGAGGTCAAAGTGCTGTGGAGGTCACCAGAATAATAAAAAAAATAACCAACAACTTGGTTATAGCTAGTCACTACAAACTACATTTGCTTCATCATTACCATTTTTCTAGATTTCATATATATGCTTTAATATACAATATTTGCTTTTCTCTTTCTAACTTACTTCACTCTGTATAACAGGCTCTAGGTTCATCCATTGGAAAAGACTTTAGACACAGAGGGGAAAGAAGATGGGATGAACTGAGAGAGTAGCACTGAAACATATATTACCTTATGTAAACTAGATATCCAGGGGGAAGTTGCTGTATAACACAAGGAGCTCACACAGCACCCTGTGATAACCCAGAGGGGTAGGATGGATAGGNCGGGGAAAGAAGATGGGATGAACTGAGAGAGTAGCACTGAAACATATATTACCTTATGTAAAATAGATATCTAGGGGGAAGTTGCTGTATAACACAAGGAGCTCACACAGCACCCTGTGATAACCCACAGGGATAGGATGGATAGGATGGGTGGTGGGGTTCCAGAGGGAGGGGACATGTGTATATTTATGGCAGTTTCACGTTGTTTGTATGGCAGAAGCCAACATAAGATTATAAAGTAATTATCCTCCAATTAAAAATAAAATTTAAAAACCTACTACATTTAGAAACAACCGAAAGATTTTGAAGTCTGATTTCTACATGTAAAAATTAATGTCACAACATATTGGATCTGATGGGACATTTTATAGATCTAAAAGCTGAGCAGTTTGCAACATTCATAGAGCTGCATTCTGGTCAAATAAAATTCATGCAAGTGCTGTTCTGCACATGCTACAAATAAGTATTGATTTGAAAAACACAAAAACACAAATGTGAAGGTTTACTTCAAATTTTGTAAAAGACTTGGCTAGGATTATATTTCCCAATTCTCCTAGGAAAGGAGGTAGGGCCTTTGGAAGTCATTCTTTATCACTGTGACAACTCATTTAATCTGGAATTACTTTGTTGTTGCTTTTCAGTTGCTCAGTTGTGTCCAACTCTTTGTGACCCCATGGACTATAGCATNCGGGGCCAGGCACCAGGAGACTCAGACCCTCATCTCCCAGCAAAGCGGCCAGGGCTCGCCCCCCGTCAGGGAACTAGGCCCCACATGCTGCAGCTACAGATCGCGCATCCGCTGCTAGGACCGGGCCCGGCCTGTCAATCAAGACAGGCGAGGGAAGCGGGAATGCTGGGGAGCCTGGGGTCACCCCAGGAAGCGTGGCCCAGGCCGGTGTGGCTGTGGCGTGGCCAGGATGTGCTGAGAGCCCTCGAACCAGCTGGCGGCTCCTGACCCCTGGGGCCAGGGTGGCGGGGGCTCAGCACCGAGGCCCTGGGGAGACGGGGCCCTCCCTCTGCACACCCAGGGTCAGAACTGCAGCCTCACGGAGGTACTCATGCCAGGAAAGAGCCCTCTGAACCCAGGGCACAAACCTTGGGGGGTCACCCCAAGATTCTCTAACCCACCCCTCTTCTCCTCCTGCCTCTGCCCTTCCTTGTATTTCCTGCCATGAGGCCCCTTCACTGACCTGCTGGCCAGAGGCCAGACGCCCTGGCCCCTGGGGCTGCTCCACTGGGCCCTGGCCACCCCTCTCCTGGGTGGGTCTAACGGCCCCCTCCTGCCAACCCGGCCTCCACTCCATGCACAGAGCCACCTTTTGAAGATACACATCTGATCCGTCGACTACTTAAAAATCTTTAAGCCCTCCTCACTGCTTCCGGAGGTGAAGGCGTCTCCTGTGGTCAACCTGGTTCCTGTAAGAGAAACCCAAAGGGCAGCACGGCTGAGCACGGCCCAGGGAGGCCTGGCCCCTCCACAGGCCTCTGCAGGTGTGGCCCACTCACCCACGGCCGCTGCCCACGGAAGAGCCCCTGGGTGCCCACGGGGCAGCATCCTATCTACACTGAGCCGACTGCTCAATGCATGTGTGTGCAAATGCTTACTGAGCATCTCACGAATACCAGGCACAGGGGACAGGTTAAGACCAAAAAATGCAGTGTGGCAGAATGCAGCCTTTTTCCATTTTCCTAAGGGACAAATCTGGGTTCACGTCCCAGCTCTGCCACGGCTTCGATAAGTCACCACGGGGCAAACTACTGAAGAGCCAGAAGCCCAGTTTCCTCACCTGCGAAGTGATGCTGTGCTGCTCACAACCCGACCCGAGGAGACAGCCCACGCCACCCCACGTGTCCACCCTATCGCTGATCCGCTCAGCTTTCCTGGAACCCCCTGGCTTCCCGTCCAACAGAACCAGAGGCGTTTTCCCCAAGGTTCACCTGGGACAAACAGCTAAACCCACAACCCTCACTTCCCCATTTGCGCAGAAGCTGCGCATCATTAACTTAGATTTAATCTGTCACCCTCGTGGCTTCCTGGCCTGCCTCATGCAGTTACTTACATTGGAAACCAGCCCCGGCTTTAACATGCCTCAGATGAGTTATGTGACCGGCTGCGAGGATGACAGAAGCCTGAGTTTCCTCATTAGAGCCGAGAGCACAAGGCAATCCACACAGGCCCGCGGCTCGGCCGAGCACACTGAGGACAGCCTCTCATCGGGCTGGCGTTTGGCTTGGCAGCAGGCGCCGTGCACGGCAAGCCGGAACCAGGCCCTGGCCGTGGGCTGACAGCTCTGATTTAAACTATTAGGAAGGCTGGGGATTAAATATTTGTCCAGGTCACTGTAAACTGGGTGGAATTATAAACAGTTCAGAGCGGTAAGTGATGCAGGAAGCCGTCTCCGGATACGGATTTAGGATTTTCCAGCACTCCTCGGGTGGCGGGGTGGGGGGAGCCAGCTGCCTGGGGGTTCCACTGCCCCGCCTCGTCAGTGCTTCCTGGAAAACAAGGGTCTGTTTCCTTGCGGAAGGATGGGCTCTGGCCAGCGAGCACTCGCCTTGGTTCTGGGAGGGTTTGGAGACAGCCCTGCCCCGAGGCCAGAGAAGGGGACCCCCGAGACCCCCTGTGGCTCCAGGCAGGTTCTCTGTGGAGTCTCTGAGGCTCTGACCCTCAGTGCAGGCACGTGCCTTGCACTGCTTCTGTTCAAGAGCATGGAGACGCTTCTGTGACTACAACACAAGTGCAGTTGAGTTACCAAGGTGAAGAGCTGACTCACTGGAAAAGACTCTGATGCTGGGAGGGACTGGGGCAGGAGGAGAAGGGGACGACCGAGGATGAGATGGCTGGATGGCATCACCGACTCAATGCACGTGAGTCAGAGTGAATTCCGGGAGTTGGTGATGGACGGGAGGCCTGGCGTGCTGCGATTCATGGGGTCGCAAAGAGTCGGACACGACTGAGTGACTGAACTGAACTGGAGGTCAAGAGTGACGGGACATATGTATACCTATGGCTGATTCGTGGTGAGGTATGGAAGAAACTTGGAGGAGGAACTGGCAACCTGCTCCAGTATTCTTGCCTGGAGAATCCCATGGACAGAGGAGCCTGGTGGCTACAGTTCAAGGGGCTGTAAACCGTTGGACACGACTGAGCAACTAACACAGAAACGCACGGGAGAAACCACTTTGATGTTGTTAGGTAATCATCCTCTGATTTAAAATATACTCAGTAAGTTAAAGAAACAAGTTACTAAGGGGTGTTCCTGGTGGCACAGGGCACAAGGATCCACCTGCTGGTGTAGGGTGCACAGGCTCTATCCCTGGCCCGGGAAGGCTCCACGCGCCTCTGAGCTACTAAGCCCGCAGGCTGCAATGACTGGAGCTGGGGCGCCCGGAACGCAGGCTCCACAGTGAGGGGCCAGCGCGTGGGACGCCCGTGCACCCAAGAGCAGGCGCCCCAGCTCGCCACAGCTAGAAAAAGCCCGTGCGCAGTGACGAAGCCCCCAAAACTAACCAAGCTCCCAACTGATAATTTCCGCCACGTTAAAAAACATTCAATGGCTATTAAAAGTATAATTATTTTACTGAAAAAAAAAATCTTGATATTAAAAGGGATCCTCATGGAGTTCCAGGCTGAAGACGCGAACAGCTGTTCTCAGGGCTGCTGCAGGGCTGCCAGCCCGGCTTCCCCGAGGCCTGCGCATCCTCTCCTGTTACACAGAGGCACCGCCGGCTGGGGCAAAGGCCTCCCCAAGGGATGGCCTGTTACAAGTCCTAAACGTGGACTCTTAAGCAAGGGTCTTGCACTTGCTTAGAAGCTTAAGGTAGCACATGAAGTAGGAACTGAAGGCTGCTCCAGCAGAGGGGACACCTCGCGGTCCAAGCTCCCAGGTCACCTGACACACGCTTGGAAGGGACGTCTTGGAGACGCACTGCTCATGAGAACCTGAGCCAAAGACAGGCGAGAGAAAGGCACCCAGCAGCTGTGGTGCTGTGACTCGTCAGGAACACGCACTCGCTCATTCGGATGACCCAAACCCATTCCTCATGCGCCTCTGGCCTTCATCCATGGCTCCTGGCTCACAGATGCCGAACCCCCTGGAGGTTCCTGAGGGAGAGCAGCGACGGCAGCATCTCTTACGACATTCGGGCTCTTACGCGGCTCCTGACACCAATCGCTCCGGGGACACAGGGAAACAAGCGCCCTGCACTCACAAGCTCTCTCCACCACGACGGGGTTTCTGTGAACACGGTGAGTTTTGGAAACCGGTTCCAGATTGGTCGCCAGGGGCACCAATCACACATGGAGGGGTGGGACTTTTAGTCCCACTCCTGGTTTCCAGCCCGTCGGGGGAGAAGGGCTGGAGGTCGAATCAACCACCCACGAGTTAATCAATCACGCCTTTGTCGGGAAGTCTCTGTGCGTGTGTTAGCGGCTCAGTCATATCAGACTCTGTGCCGCCATGGACTGTAGCCCTCAGGCTCCCCTGTCCGTGGAAGTCTCCTGGCAAGAACACTGGCATGGATTGTCATTCCCTTCTCTAGGATCTTCCCGACCCAGGGGTCGAACCCTGGTCTTCCACATTGCAGGCAGATTCTTTACCGTCTGAGCCACCAGGGAAGCCCAAGGAAGTCTCCGTGAAACCCCACAAAAGATGGGAATCAGAGAGCTTCCAGGTTGAGAAACCAACCGGCTTCCAGGTGCCACCATGCAGGGCCCCAAAACTCCCCCAGGACAGCAAGCCTTGCCTGAGACCTCACCCTGTGGATCTCTTCATCTGGCTGTTGATCTGAAATGTTTAAACGTCTGCTGCAATAAACCTGCAAGCTAATGAGTAAATGGGTTTTTTTCGGTTCGGTGAGCAGCTCTAGTAAATTAATGAGCCCCAAGGAACGGGTCGTGGGAACCTCTGATGTGTAGCCAGTAGGTCAGAAGCGCAGGTGACAACCTGGACTCGCTGCGGGAGTCTGAAGGCGTGTCTCAGGGGAGGCGGGCAGGTGGCCGTTTGGGACTGAGCCCTGGAAGCACAGCCTGACACTGTCTCCTGGTAGAGTGATGCGCAGGACACTCTCCTGGGGTCACACAACGGTTGCTGGTGGCATGGGGCGTCACCCCCACCCCCGCCAAGATGGCACTGGGTGTGGAACCCAGAAGAGTAGCGTTTGTCAAATGTTAATGGGCACGTAAGTTCCTTGGAGACTTCTATGAAACTGGGGTCTCAATTTGGGAGGTCAGGGCGGGGCCCTCGCTCTCTGGATCTGTGACCAGCTCTGCGGTCTGCGGCGCTGATGCAGGGCCCTCCTGCACTGGGCTGTGGGCAGGAAGGTGCCACCGAGCTGCAGAGGACGAGCCTCTTGGCGAGCCTGCCTGCCCCGCCAGGCTTGCAGGGCCACAGCGACAGGAAACAGAGCGAAGCAAGGCCTCTCGCCACATCAAAGGAGCCTGAGGGGCAGAGACGCGCTGGGCCCTGAGGATGAGGGGGGAGCCTGAGGGGCAGAGACGCCCTGGGCCCTGAGGATGAGGGGGGAGCCTGAGGGGCAGAGACGCCCTGGGCCCTGAGGATGAGCGGGGAGAGGCCAAGCCTGCAGCCACCTGGTCCCAGCATGGCAGGGAGCTGGCTGGGAAACGGCAGGCGGCATTCAGCCACAGGTAGCTCAAACAGCATCTATTTGGAAACGTGAAGTCTGCTTAGGTGGTGAATGAGAACCAAACCAGCTCACCCTAAAGACCAGCGCCCCACAACTTCCTCTACGTAAGTCTCTGACAGCCATCCCGGAGAGCTCTGAGCTTGGCTGCAAATGACTACGAAGACAGACGCGTTCGTCTGAGTCAATGTGCGGGAACAAAGCCGGAAGGAACGAGCCCAGGGACGACGGGAACCGAGACTCAGCGTATCTGTCACGGGCAGAAGGGGCAGAGCCCAGAGCGCGGGTCCCCAGTGAAAACCTCGTTTTAAGCAACATCAACCACACAGAGACAAGACAGGAGGTCCCTGGACCGCCAACAGTTCACGGGAAAGAGGCGGGGGCAGGGGCGCCAGCCCAGCCAACCGCACGCCTGCGGGGCGCCTGCCAAGCGGCAGGGGACCCACCCTGGAGAGCAGGTTCTCTTCTGACGCCACTTCCTGCGGAAGCTGACGTGAAGGAAGTGGGCTACCCCCCAGGGCCGCGTGCCCCGGGGTGCCACCAAGGAGGGTGGCACAGGGCGTCCCGTCGGGTTGGGAGATGCCCTCTGAACTCCTCCAACGTGCAGACGCTGTGCCTCATGCAGGCTGTGGACTGCTTTAGCCAGATACGCTCGTTTTTTTCTGAATGAGATGGACAGACACTCTGGAGTCTGGAGAGCGCCCTGCTTGGGTGCAGAGTGGAGGATGCTGCGACCCCGTGTCCCTGGGGCACTGCTGGGGGTCGGGGGCTGGAGTGGAGCAGAGAGCAGACGTGACCGCCAGGCAGCTGCTGGGGGAGGCTGGTAACTGGCTCGGAGACTGAAGCAGGCTCTCCTCCTCCTTCTGAAGCCCTGCAGCTTCCAGCTCAGCCGCTTCTCTCCTTCTGGGGACTCTGACGGCCACCCCTCAGCGGCCTGGTGCTCAGACCCCCTGGCCGCCATCACTGCTCACGCTGCCCACATCGATCCCCCCCAAAACTATGAAAAGCTGCCCGATTTCACTTCAGGAAACTGACAACCCCTGTTCGTCTAACCCCACCCACAGGCAGTCACGTGACCCTGGCCCCCAGAAGTGATTCTGTTCTGGACAAGCAGCCCGAGCCAGCAGGGAGACGCTCTCCCCCAGGATGGCCAGAGGTCGCCAGGAGCTCCCACGCAAAGGTTTGGGGTCCCGCCCACATCACGTTTGTCTTAGACCCCGCTGGGCTGGATGGCGATGGGGCTGCACAAGCACGTGAGCTGACTTGCTTCCGTTTTGGCTTAAGTTGGTTTTTACTTCTGCCATCTGCGGGCAGAAGTCACAATTAAGAAATGAATCCATTCAAAAATGTAACCAGCAGCATGTCTCAAACATCACAAGAGCATCTTACCATAAATACCTTGACCCAAGGGAAAAAAATCTCCCGTGACTGAGTCTCAGCAATCACCCACAGGCCTGCGGGGGGACCCCACTAGTCACAGAGGCAGCCCCTGGACCCTGTGGGGGCAGCTGCTCACGCGTCTCCACACACGGCCAGCGCTGGGGCCGGCCTGGGCACTGCCCGCTCACTCTACCTGTCTGGTGAGGCTGCCGCCGAGGTTCATGGTGCCGGAGCCTGACTTGTTGGTCTGCAGCCACAGCATCACTGTGGAGGTCAGCTTGTAATGGGCAGTACGACCACTGGACTTCTCCTGTAGGACGAGACAGAGATCAGAACCTTGTGTGTGACCCTGAGCTGAGCCCCACGGGGCCCCCTGAATTCAGGTCATTCAAGCATTCCCTTCCTAAGACCTCACCATGACGTGACCCTGTAAAAATCCCAAACGGTTTTTAAATTTAGGGCTAAATCTGCAATCATGTGTACCCCAGTCCTCCGGGGATCTTCTTCATCAGCAACAAATGCACTCTCGACTTGCCTCTGTCCACGTGGCCATGGGCACTTGCAGGAAGCAGCAGGTTTACACATCACAGCATCCCCTCATCACTCAGCACCCCCAGGGCAGCCGCGGGGAGCCTCACCTGCACTTCCACCACGTGGATGGAGTCCCAGCAGCCTTTGATCTTCTTTGATCCATCTCCAGCCTTCTTTATGAGGATCACTCCAGCAAAACCATGATCCAGATCCCAGAGGTAGACAGATGAGACACCACCTTCAAAATACCTGCAGGAAACAGGCCCACATCCTGTTAAATGCTAAGCCCACCAACTGCAGATCTCCGCCCCAGGTCCCGGAGGGCGCGCCTTGGCCCAGAGGCATCTGGACGTCTGTCTGGGTTTACAGGCCCTCCCTGTGGGGGCGCCACGGGTGGTTTGCAGCTGTGTCCTACACGTCCGCTGAGCAGGGGAGAGGATGCTATGCCCTCTGGGGCCAGGGGGCGGGTCACAGAAGGAGCACAGAGCAAGGAGTCCTGAGCTGACTCTGAGCTTGAGCCGCCCCCGACGCTAGCTCTGCAGCCTCTGCCAAGTTGGCTCAACGTCTCCAGGCTTCACATCACTTTCAGAGGAAGGATCCGCTAACGTGCGTGACGTGTAACAGACACTCAACGGGGCTCATTACTATTGAGTCGTTGTTACAGTCTGATATTCCTATCTTTGGGGATGGTTACTTTACAGGTGAAAAAGAAGAGGGAAAAAAAAATGCCCACAGCAACAATGGCTCAGACTCCTCCCACTGAGAGCAGATAGGGCTCTCCTCCCTCCGGGATGCTCCAGGGCCTGCACATCCCTGGGGTCTATGGGTCTTTCAGAGCACCGGCTGCGGCAATGAGGTTGGAACTCAGCCTCCTCTGCAGGTCTGCGGCAATAGTGAATCAGAGCTCAGCTCCTGCTGCTAAGTCACTTCAGTCGTGTCCAACTCTGTGCGACCCCATAGACGGCAGCCCACCAGGCTCCCCCGTCCCTGGGATTCTCCAGGCAAGAACACTGGAGTGGGTTGCCATTTCCTTCTCCAATGCAGGAAAGTGAAAAGTGAAAGTGAAGTCGCTCAGTCAAATCTGACTCTTCACAATCCCATGGACTGCAGCCTACCAGGCTCCTCCGTCCATGGGATTTTCCAGGCAAGAGTACTAGAGTGGGGTGCCACTGCCTTCTCTAATCAGAGCTCAAATGCAAGAGGCTAAAAAGAAGAGCCAGGAAAATCAGGAAAGGATCCCAAGTCCAAGGGCACAAGGCAGCGGCTGTGCGTGCAGGTCTGCAGGACGCAGGAAGCAGAGGCTGCGTGCAGCGCCCCCAACTAAGACCCGGGAAGAGCTCAGCTCTGGCGACTCACGCATCCTCGCCGGGACTGACCCCAGCCAACCCTGTGTGGATGGTGCGGCAGGCACGCTCCAGGTCCCTCCAGCAGGGCCTGGGCCATGCACGGCCTCAGACGCAATAGCAGGGCAGGTGCCGAAACACGTGGGCGGGGAGTCAGGCAGACGGCGGGCCCCATCCCGCCTGCCAGTCACCAGCTGCGCCGCACGCCTACCGCCCAACGACGACTCAGCAACGGCCTCGGTCTCCTTATGACACACTATCTACTCTACGGGACTGTTCAGAGACAGAAACAACAGGCAAGGACTTCCCCGGCGGTCCCGTGGGTGAGAGCCCACCTGCCAACACAGGAGACACGGGTTCAATGCCTGATGCAGGAAGACGGCCTGGCTCCTCCCACGAGCCACAGGGGAACGAAGCCCGAGCACCCCAACTACCAAGCCCACGAGCCCTGGGGCCTGTGGGCCGGAGAAGCCCCTGCAGTGAGAAGCAGCACGCCAGCGAGAAGCTTCTGCGTGCTGCACCCAGAGAGGCCAGGGGCGGCAACGAGACCCAGCGCGACCAAAACAAGCGCTTAGAAGGAGACACCTGCCCAAAGATCACCTCAACAACAAATAAGAAAAGCAAACATCTACGTGAACCGTGCCTCGACGACGGTGTTACACGACAACAACATACCTGGTAAACAGTACTCTGTAGAGAATGCGTGTGATGGGTGTGCAAGAACTCTCTGTATTCTTGCTTGGATAACTTTGCTATAAATCTGCAACTCTTTCAGACTAAAAGTTTTTGCACAAAGGCCCCACTGTGCGATCCACGCCAGGGTGAAACCAGGAGACCAGCGGACGGAAGAGGCAGGCGCCCCCGTGCTGCTGAGCTGCAGGCCCCGGGGCGGCCGGGTTCCCCCCGCTGCCCCACAGCTCGGGCCCAGCACAGCCCCCTGGGCTGGGTGTCCGTGGCTCCACACTTGGTCTGCTCCCAGAGCCCGCCCTGCCAGGGCCCCCCAGGCAGGCGCTCCCGTGCTGCAGGCCCTGGGGTGGCCGGGTCCCCAGGCTCGGGCCCAGCTCGGCCCCGTGGGCTGGGCGCCTGCAGCTCCCCAGAGCCCGCCCTGCCAGGCCCCCCCAGGCAGGCTGCCCCCGCCGCTCATCCCGCACTACCCACGCATGTAACTGCCAGCTGAGACTCACGGCTTCGTGTCCCCTGGCGAGCCAACCGCGCGGAGGGGACTGACAACAGGAGGATGTTTGGGGTACCGGCCCACGGGCTGAATGTCAGTCAGGAGACTGAGGCTGGGGCGGACTCCGGCTCCAGGCCAGGGCGGCGGTGTGGGGAAAGCGCGGGAGAAGGAAGAGAGCTGCCTGCGGGGCCCAGTGACCTCCAGGAAACCGGCCGGCGCCGGGCACTCGGGGACCCCTCTCAGGACGGCTCTCTCCCTTGTTCTAGATATCTCTCTGAACCCCAAGAGGGTAAGGCTTCCGGCTCAGAGCCCGAGATGCCTCCTCCGCCTGCAGGGCCACCTGGATCCGGCCCGGCCTGCAGTGGGCTGGGTGCACGCAGGGCCCCCCCTGGATTACCCCTGGGCCCTCGTGCAGGAGAGCAGAAGGCATGTCTTTCCAGGGCCCTGCCCGCTCGCTCTCCTGGGTTTTACCGCTCCCCCCACCGTATCTACCAGGAAGCAGAGCAGTGCCACTGGGCAGGAGTGGGCAGCCCACAGCAGTCCTGGCGGGACAGGTGGCCAGCTCCCAACGTATGGTTTTCCTTTCTTGCCTGCATGTCGGGAGAGCAGCCCCACATCAAAAGGGTAAAAAATGACACCTTTTAAAATGTGGCTTTTCTGGTGCATAGCCTCTGGCCTCACCTGCCCCCCAGACCAGAGTGCTGTCCTTCACGCTGGAGTTCCGGGCAGGGCAGGGCAGGCCATGCTGGGAGGGAGCCGGCTGAGGGCCTGGCGGACTGATAGCCCTCGCCCACGTCACCCAGCGAGCGGTTCAGAAGCACCTGGCGGTCTATGGTCGAGCCC
Organism: Neotragus pygmaeus; assembly: GCA_006410875.1. Classification (NCBI taxonomy): domain Eukaryota; kingdom Metazoa; phylum Chordata; class Mammalia; order Artiodactyla; family Bovidae; genus Neotragus; species Neotragus pygmaeus. Next base: position 375,944 of record SJYV01021152.1, read on the forward strand.
TCAGTCCCCTCCCTGGGATCCCTGTTTTCTTCCAGCGGCGTTTGACGCGGAAAGCAGAACCAGTCACTCCTAGTCCCGGCTCCCCCTGGCATCTCCACTGCCCCGTGGGCCACCCTGGCCAGGGCCCTTTATGTTCGCAACCTGGGGACACAGGAGGGCAGGGCAAGCTCAAGTCTGGTCTCATGGGGGTTACTATTCTTTCCTCCAAATTAAAAAAAAATAATCGTTGCAACATTGTTCTATGAAAGAGAGATTTAACATCTAGCCCCCAACACCATAAATCAACGTTTCCCATAAACCTCGTTTTTCCAGACTCCCTTCCGGTCTACGTCCAGACGCTTGCTTGCATGTAACTGGAAGCACAGCAAGGGGATTGGGCTGGGCGTGGCTTTTCCCCACTCGGTGGGAGCCACGTGACCGCAAGAACTGGTTTTAACATCGGCGACGGTATTATGGTGGGTGGTGTCCGAATTTACAGTCCATCTGACTTTTGATAAAGCAATGACGGCAGCTGCACCCACGGTTCCTCGTGCGCTCAGGCTCGGACTCGCATTCCACTCCGCCTAAAGGGACCTCCGGGGACTTGTGTGGCTGCAAGTCTCGACCTGACGCTCCAAGGTGGAAGGCACAGGGATGAGAGACCAGGCAGGGCTGGCTCAGCACCGCCCAGAACGCTCTCCGCTGGGGGAAGGTGCCTGCGGGGCACAGACAGCCCGAGCCCCGTGCCCCGTGGTTTATGGCCCAGCTCTGAACGCGAAGCATTAATTAAAGAAGGGACCTCAACAGGTTTTCGGAAACTTATTCCTACCTACCTTACTTTGATCATAATGACATGAAATGGGGTGGGGGGGAATAATTTTTATGTGGTTCACATTTATGAGTTTTTACATAAAGGCTTTTGTGGGTATTTTAAGAATGTGCTAAAACGTTGTCTGAAACCACATAAAGCCATCTGAGGAGCCGCCCGCCAGAACTAACAGCACGCACGTGGAAGCACTTTAGCTCGTCTTTGTACATTTAATGAGTCAAATAGTATTAACATTGTTTAAATGCTAACATGCCGTTTCAACAAGGCAGCTCCACCATCGCCCGGGATGTGAACGGGGTCCGCCCGGCGGCCTGTGCTCTGACCTGGCTCCGTCGGGGACGCTGGGGACCCCATCACCGGGGAGGGTGGACAGGCCTGGGATTGCGGCCACAGCCCCACTGAGCTGGGCTCGACGGAAATGGTCCCCAGTCAAGTGGGCCGCCTGGGGAGCATCGTTAAAACGCAGATGCCCCAAACTGAACCCCTTGGGCTTCTCCCAGGCCTTGGGGGAGCGAGGGCTGAAACCACACACGTGGTGAGGCTCAGTCAGTCGGTGGGGACACGGTGAAGAAGCCGCCATGGAAAGACGAGCCAGGAAACCCTGGGCCCTTCAGATCCCAGGACCATCAGGAGTAGGGGATAGGAGAGCAGCCCAGACCGGCCCAGCAACGAGAGGAAAACACAGCTTTGCAGTCCACTCGAGAGGGAGCTCCGTCAACCATGGGCTCCCAGTCTCGGTGGCTTTCAAGACCGCCCCAGCAAAGATGAACGTTTCTTAAGGCAAACATAGCCATGTGGAGCTCAGACAGCAGGGACTACGGTCCAGGGGCACCGGGGCTGGCTCTGTAAGTCCCACCGTCTGAAAAACACCACGCTGACTACAACCGGGTTTTATAAACTTCAAAAAGGCTGAGACCCCAGGAGCCAGGCGGCGCGGGCAAGCGCTCGGGTGGTGGGCCGCTGACCTGCACAGCAAGTCGCGGCGGTGCGCCCGGGTAGGTGGCCTCTTGATGGGTGAGCCCCTGTACTCGGGTCAGTGAAGCGCCCCGGCGTCCGTGACTCCGTTCTCCCCAGAGAGCCATTCCTCCCCCTGAAATGCCCTCCTCCACTGGGCCAGAGTCAGGGTCCCACAGAATCCATGACCGAAAGTCTCCAACCTCAGGACTTCTGGGGAGGAGAAGAGAAAAGGGGGAAAAATGTAATACTTCACTCTCAAAATGACCTACTTCACCAAAGAAAGGAATAAGAAACAACCATCTATTCTGGCTGCCTGAGCTTTATGGGGTGTTTGAGGCTGAGGTGGCATGGAGACGGGGATGGAAACTCGGCTCAGGAATCTGGGCTGTGACCCGCCTTGGCCAACATGGGGCGGCACGTGAAACAGGACAGGCAGGACTGGACGGGCTTCGAGGCCGGCCTCCCTCCTTCCCGCCAAATCGCCTCCTGGGAGCCGGGCTGGACTCAGCTCTAATGCAGAGGCCACAGCAAGTGACGATCACACACCACAACCCCACGCAAGAGCCACAGCCGGCACAGCTCTGCGGGCACAGGCCCTTCGCGGCTTCGCTCTGATGTGCGGGCCTTCAGCCAGGAGCAGGCAAGCGGCGGGCGTGCCTGTGGGCCTCTGGCAGGGCGATGACCACCCCCCACCCCGGAGGGAGGGAGGATGCGGGTCAGACCCAGACTGGTCGGGGGAGGGGCCAGCACCAGGCCCCGCCCCCAGGCACTGGGCTGAGCGCTGCAGGGGCAGACTTCCTTAAGTAAAGCTGGGGGGAACAGGAGGGGAACGTGTGGTGCGCTCATTCCTCAGACAGAAACGCTGGCCCTGACGGCGTTCCAGGATCTGGAGGCTGCGGGAGGGCTGGTGTGAGGGTGGCTCCAAGAGCCGCGGTGCAGCCTCCTAACCCCTTTTCACATGCACTGGCTCACACAACTCCAGGGATGGTCGGCTCTGCCAGGGTTTTCAGAACCCGTCCGCGGCCTCGGGACAGGTATGTGGCAGAAACGCCCGCAGCACACACAGGCGCGGACGGGCTGACGGGCTCGGGCTCATGCTGCTGTGACGCTGGGCGCTCAGCAGGCACAGCTGGACGGAGGCTGGGCGCTTTACACCCTCCTTCCAAGGCTTGTGCTTCTGTCCAGGAAGAGGGATGATGAAGGCCTCGCCGGGAACAACGGCCCTCGGATCTGACCGTGCCCCCGGGAGACGTGATAGTCAAGGTCTTCCGAGTTTCACAGCCACTGCCCGAAGGCTGCCAGCTGTGTCACAGGGTTTGCATACGTTATCTCAGAGTTAAGATCACAGACACCCAGGGAGAGAAGGAGCGCAGCCGGGTCACATGGCAGAGGAGGGGGAGCTGCAGGGCCCAGAGCCGTGCCCTGTTCCGCTGACCTGGGTTCAGCCTGTGAGGCTGGACTCAAGTAAGCTCATCACTCCCACGCAGCTGCCTCAAGGCGGAGGAGCAAAGTCAGGGCAGGGAGGAAGCGGTCGCCAGGAGTCAGGCAGCGCTGAGCACCCCACACAGGGAACTCTGGAAAGGAGGGCCTTCCACTTGCAGGGAGTGGCAGGGGCTGCTGGCTGAGTCTCTGTGAGACCACCGCCCTGGGCACCTGCACACAACTGCTTCCCAGGGAGCCCGGGAGGACCAGGGAGCCCCAGCGCCAGCGGGAGCAGATCCTCGCTTCACCCCAACACGTGCAGCCACAAAGCCCGACGGGTGACCCTGGAGGAGGCGGTCCTTGACGCTGACCGGGGATCTGTCCATAAATGGAGTTGTTCTCTGCACGCTCCTGTTTTCCATTTAACTTTCTTCCAGCAGATGACAATCAATGAGTGCCAAGGCACGCAGGCCCTGGGCACAGCCTTGGGACCAGGCAAAGGGGACCGAGTGGCTGGGCTGTCACTGCGCTCCAGGCTGGAAGCAGTGGGCGGCTGTCTGGACCCCGCCTGCAGGGGCTCCGGGCACCTCCGCTGACGACCCCGCCTCAGAAACTTATACCCCGAGAGCAGGAAGCACTCAACTCCCCCCAGGGTGGACAGGCTTCTCCCTGCTTGCCTCCCACACGATCAGAGCAGTGCAGCTGAGGCGACCCTGACCTCCCTTAGCTGCTTCCTGCACCTCACCCCAGCCCAGGTCTGCAGGCAGGGCGGGTTCTGAGAGGCCCTCCGATGGACATGTGGCTGAAGACACAAGGAACGTATGTGGAAACTCAACACTAACTACACTGCCAACGTGCTCAGAGCCAGACGTGCCCCCCCCGCCATCCCTCTGTCCCCACAGGACAGGATCCGCAGTAGGGGCAGCCGTGGCAGGGCCTCCACGCACAGAGACCCTGCACCTCTGGGCAAGGACCCCCCAGACGAATCCAAAGGGGCAGACGGCAAGGGTGAGGGCCAAGGTGGGCGGTCCAGGCCTCGCCGTCCCGAGGACTTTCCTGAACACTTCCGTGACCTCAGCTCACGCTGCTCACTGCTCCCACCCGTTTCCCGCCTGGGTTCTCATTCTGGAGACCCAGGGAGCTTGGACCAGCCATCTCTGGGGGCGGGGAGCGGGGCGGACACAGGGTAACCTCAGGCCACAGGTGCCCCCCAGACCAGGAGGAGCCCGGGTCTGGGCCTTGGGGGACAGCGGAGGTCGTACGGTGAGCACTGTCCGATGTACTCCAGGACCCGCAGCCCCTTCCCCAGGCGCGGAGGACGACACCCTGGCCACGCTGCACGAGTGCCTCTGCAGCTCTCCAGCCTCTGGTCCCGGCGGCCTGCGCTCTCCCGCCTCACCAGCACGCTCCTCGGCTCAGAGAAGCCCACCCACTCCTCCTGGTCTGGTTATACAGCCTGGCCTGGCTACCCACGATGACCTGAGGCTCCGTGATTCGCCAGGAGGACTCACTGGACTCAGAAGAGCCGTGCCCGTGGCCCTGAGTCACTCCAGGGAAAGGAGACAGCAGAGGCCGTGGAGGAAACCAGGGGTGGGCTCCCGGCACCAAGCTGCGTGGCGTGCCCTCAGTTCCCAGCGACGGGCAGCGGAGGCCGCCAGAGTCTCAGCACCCACGGCTCTTCCTGGTGAGCCTGTGCCCTGTACACAGGCTCTGGGAGGGAGGCTGCAGCTCAGCACAGACCGCGGTGTCTACGCGACAGTCTCCGCGCTGTGAGCACTCCTATCAGGGAGAACGGGAAGCCCCCAAATCCAAGTTCCCAGAGGCCAGCCCAGGGCCGCCCTGCGGGGAGCGTGGCCTCTGGCGAGTGATGCTGGGATGTGCCCTGCGGCAGGGACGCTGCTCCGGGCCCCCACGGCCCCACTGTAGGCGTTCTCCCCGCCGCAGTGCCCGTGTTCTGGTCTTCCTTGGTGCTTCCCAAGTGAGTCCTCTGTGCCTCAGTTCACTTCGTCCCCTGGGGACCCCTCACCCGGGTGGCACCCACGCCGCTGAGAGCACCTCAGGGTCTCGGGAAACACTGGAGGCTCGGCCACAAGGACCGCCTCCCATCACTGCATATGGCGACCACTGCAGCCCGCTGCTGAAGCAGACCTCTTTGCAGCCTCGCTGAGTGCTGGGGCTGGGCCCCACTGGAGCCTGCAGCCTCCTGAGCGCGGCCCGCTGTCCCGCGTCTGCAGCCGCACCACCCCACGGCCACAACCACAAACACACCCGACCCAAGACCGCACAGACGGGACTGCCGCCCTCGAGGACAGCTCCATCACCCTCAAGGGGCCCAGTGGACACAGGGAGCCTTGGGAGGGGAGCAGCACCCCCCACCAAGAAGGCCACGGCTCGCTGAGAGACGAGGAGACAGAGGCTCAGCAGGCGGACCCCTGGCCCACCGTCAGCGAGCAAGGACATAACAGAGGGCTGAGGCCCGGCCTCCTCCATAGCACAGCTCCTGCCCGCTCTGCAGCCTGACCCGGACACAGTCCTGGGGTCAGAGCCAGCTCCTGGGAGTTATCTGGGCCCACCCACCCTGTTACCTGCTTCCCAGACTTCTGCTGGGCTTCCCCGGCGGCTTGAGTGCTAAAGAGCCTGCCCGCCAGTGCAGGAGACACAAGAGACACAGGTCTGACCCCGGGTCGGGAAGACCCCCTGGAGGAGGGCACGGCCACCCACCCCAGTGTTCTTGCCCGGAAAACCCCCTGGACAGAGGAGCCTGGCGGGCTGCAGTCCCTGGGGCTGCAGAGTCGGACACAACTGAGTGAGCACATGCATGCACACTCCTGCTACTTTCGCTCCAGCAGCAAGCCTCCCGCTGCCACCTACGAGTCCCATCAGGACAGACACAAACTCCTGGGCCCAGCGCTCACGTCCCAGGCAGAGGTGGCCCCTCGGGGCCCAGGGTGCGAGGTCTCAGTTTTGAAGACATAAGAAACCTGGGCAACAAACTTTTTCCTTACAGGCCCCTGGACGTCCTGCACTTGCCAGCTGGTGTTGCTCAAGCACCATCTGACAGAGGCACGGGGGACGGCAGGGAGGCAGGAAGGAGCGGAAACAGCCACAGCTGTAACGCGGGCCCCAGGGCAGGGAGAGGAGGCTGAGGACCCGGGCCGCTGCTGGGAGAGGCTCACGGGCCCCACGCCTGCCATAGGGGCGCCAGCCCCGCTTCACTCTGTAAACTTCTTCCAGACAAGAGCGACTGATTAGAAAACCTAATTAAAGTGCTTGAAGATTATCTCGGAACCAAAGCAAGAAGGACACAAAGTGCCTTCCCGCCCCGCGCCTCCACCCCCGACTCTGGCCTTCATTAAGCTTTGATTTCAATCAATTGCACACCCACTAAAATTAACTTATAAGGCCAATAAATTGCAACCGCATGTTCGAAGGTATTATCTGCTGTGAGCCAAGAGTCGAGGATCGCAGAGCGTGGGGCAAGCTGTCTGGCACAGATGGGAGCAATCATGTCTGAGAGAAAGCAGTGCCAGGCCCCTGGTTAGAACATCTGGGCTCGGAAGAACCCGGGCTGACCGGGGGCCCAATGTGGAAGCCAGGGCGGGAAGGCTTCCTCTCTTCCCTGGGAACCGGGAACGCAAGGTGCTGACCGCGAGGTGCGTGGCGACCTGCTGGTGGCTCGCACCGCAAAGGAGATGCTTCTCTGGCAGTGGCAAGCTCCAACCTCTGCTAGGCCTCCCCAAGGAGACACCTCGCTGGGCCACCCCAGGCCTGGGCCTGAGAAGGCGGAGGCTCTGCCAGGAAAGCAGCGTCTCCGTGAGCCAGCTGTCTGAGAGGTGGCCCTTCCCGCTCCAGCTCCTGGCGCCCAGGGACTACTGGGGCTGGAGACCACCTCGGGGCGTGGCGGGGAAAACTGGGAGCCGCTGGGATGTTGGCGGCCAGGGTGGGAGGGCCTGGGAAGGGGAGTGATGACACTCCAGGCTGGCGAGCAGACCATGGCCTCCCCCAGCGCGAGCACTTCAGAGAAACCCGCCTGTCATCTCCTGAGGATTTTCAGCAAATAGACTGTTCCAATCTAAAATCAGAGCTGTGCAATCAACAGCTGCTTAGCAGTTACTCTCCTGGGAAAGTTTCCCACCAGGATCCCTCTCTGTCACTAGTGATGGTAAAGCAGGAAAGCAGTAATTGTGGAAGGGATGGGAGGGAAAGAAGGCGGCAGGGAGCCGGGAGGAAAGGGGCTTCACGGGAACCAGGCAGGACCCGGCTCAGCTCTCTGGGCCCCCAGGCACCTCGTGCCCGCTGTGGGAAAGCAGGCATGCTCCCAGCTGCTGGGACTTCTAAGCCATGCTGCAGAAACCCTGTGCGTAGGCAGGAGAGGGGGCGCCCAGAGGTGCAAGCCGGGGCGCCTGCTAGTCAGTCCAGTCCCAGCCTGGCCTCTCATTCAGACCGTATCAATTCAACGTGCCGATGACTCATCCTAATCCCTACAGAGTCAGAACCTCGACGGCTGGGCGATCCAAGCCCGGAGCCCAAGCACAAAAGCCAAGGCCTTCCTCCGGGAAGACGGTGACGGAGCCTCCAGCCCCCATGGCAGAGAGACGCCTCTGGGGGGCTGGCGAGCCCCCCCTCTCCAGGCAGGCAGCGGGCTGCGGCTCAGCTCCGCCTCCACGCTCACCGCGGTCTCCGTCCCCGCGTCTTGTTAGGAGAAGGCCAGGAGGCAGAAGGCTGGGGGACCAGGCCTGGGAACCAGGAGCTGTCTTCACTCCCACGCCCTCAGGTTCAGGCTGAAGACAAAAGCCAGAGGAGGGCCCCAGGACATGGAACGGCAGGAAAGGGCGCCTTTGGCCCATTTTTGTTTTTCTTTGGTTGACTCCCCAGCCCTTCAGACGACGACCGACCTCTGTGAGAGGAGTTCAGTGCACCTTCCTGGTGTAGACGAGGGTCCTTCCTGCTGGGAGCCTCAGAACAAGGAGCCCCTGGAGGCGCCTCACAGCACCAAGGGCTCCACGCCTGAAGGCAGCGTCCAGTGCCGATGGACGTGGGGGGGCGGTGGTCGAGAGGCCAGAGCACAAGGCAAACCCAGTCCTAGTTTGCGACCCGCCAGGACCCCAGAATCCAGGAGCAGCAGGGGTTCAAGTCCCCCTGGAGTCACGGGCACCCGCCTCTCCTGCGGAGGCCCTACAATCACTCGCTTCTCTCTGGGTCTGCCCGAGGCTCTGGACGCCTGTCCACAAGCCCAGGACACAGGCCGTCTCCTCAGCCTCTCAGGCAGCAGCTTAGCGACAGAACCAGCGGATGTGAGGCAGTGTCACCCTTCTGCCTGAGCCGTTTGTTGACGTGTAAGGAAGGCAAGTCTTGGAGAAGACTCTTGAGAGTCCCTTGGACTGCAAGGAGATCCAACCAGGCCATCCTAAAGGAGATCAGTCCTGGCTGTTCATTGGAAGGACTGATGTTGAAACTGAAACTCCAATACTTTGGGCACCTCACGTGAAGAGCTGACTCATTGGAAAAGACCTTGATGCTGGGAAAGATAGAAGGCAAGAGAAGGGGACGACAGAGGATGAGATGGCTAGATGGCATCGCCAACTCAATGGACATAAGTTTCGGTGAACTCCAGGAGTTGGTGATGGACAGGGAGGTCTGGCGTGCTGCGGTTCATGGGGTCGCAGAGAGTCGGACACGACTGAGCAACTGAACTGAAGCAAGTTAGGGGGAAGGCCCCATGGAGGAGAGCTGTGGCTTCCTTCACTGTGTGTGTGTGTGTGTACGCTCAGTTGTGTCCAGCTCTATGAGCGCTGTGGCTTCCTTCACT